>JBAMBM010000829.1:0-78819 GCA_037043425.1 Hirtodrosophila duncani | reverse complement strand
AACGCGATTCTCAATGTCCGCTATTAAAGCAAATACAAAAGGGGATCGGGAACTGAGAATGGCTCGCAGGCTTTCAAACGGCCAGATAGACAACGAGAGGCTCTGAAACGGGCAGATAACCAACGCGATGCCCACTGTCTGCTAGCTAACTAAGTAAAAAGCCAAGGGGCTAGGAAACTGAGAAAGGCTCGCAGGCTCTGAAACGGGCAGATAAGCAACACGATTTTCAATGTCCGCTAACAAACCAAATAGAAAAGCGGATCGAGAACTGAGAAACTTTCGCAGGCTCTAAAACGGGCAGATAAAAAACGCGATTCTCAATGTCCGCTATCAAACCAAATAGAAAAGGGGATCGGGAACTGAGAAACTCTCGCAGGCTCTGAAACGGGCAGATAGCCAACGCGATTCTCACTGTCCGCTCAAAAAACCAAGGCGATTGGGAATTGAGAAACGCTCGCAGGCTCTAAAACGGGCAGATGAAAAACGCGATTCTCAATGTCCGCTATCAAACCAAATAGAAAAGTTCTTCGCAATCTACATCGTACTCACGACCATGCAGGTGCAAAGGTGGTGGTATCACTTCTAAGGCAGCAGATTACTTAATGCTCGAGAATCGTGGATAAAAATCAGACATTGTGTCCACTACTTCCATTACAAGCCTGTATTGCATGGGCCGATAAGGGGAAATTTGCCGGCCGAGGGATTGCGAAAAGTTCGGCCCTTTATGATTTGTGGGGTAGATGCGGCCCATTTGATGCGGCCCTCTCAAGATTCGCGGAAACCGTCTTCGTTCACTTGGAACTTGTTCTCGACCTTTCCACTGACAGATTCCTTCATTTTCTGATAGTCTAGCAGATTGTTCAGAACCACAGTAGGCCGAGAGTCAGGTACTTGTTTGTCATTCATAGCCAATTGTTAATATTTAATCTTGATCTTGCTTTCGCGCACAAACAAGACAAAACAGAACAAAAACAAAAAAAAACTTGCTGATAAGCAAGAATTTATTACCCCTCTTGTGCGGCTGCGTGCAGGCTGAGGGGTAATGTAATGCCCAGTGGGCAGTGTTCGTAGTTCTTGCGCGCTACTTTCTTATCTTTATTCGCAAGTCCTTGCCGGCACCGTTATAACGCGGCGCCCAAACTGGTCAATATGTGCTAATTTTTAGCACAGAGCAGAGGTAACAAACGAAACTTGATTAGCTGGAACTTAGTGCAAGCGCGACACGACCGTCACAGTGAAAACTATGAATGACTTACAATTTTTTTCAATCTGATGAATCCTATTGAAATTTTTAGAAAATTTACTAAAGTGCTTATAAAGCTTACTTAACCTATTTCTGTTGCTAATATTTTTGCTAATATTTTAAATTATAGCGCACTTTCTTCAAGTTTTTCAACGATAAGGGTCAAACAGTAGAAATTTTGTTAGTTGTTTATATTTTTTTTTTTCATGGTATAGTTCTTCTGTTAATGTACATTTACTTTTCCATACCCTGTACCTCTAGTACAAGGGTTTATTCATTTTGTGAAATATATGTAACAAGCAGAAAGAAGCGTTTCCAACCACATGAAGTATATATATATTCTTGACCAGCACGAGTCCATCTAGCCATGAAAATCTAAATCTTGGAAAATACAAGATTAGGTTTATTTTATTGTTTTATCACGCTCACTTTTTAGGGTGGCCCTCAGACTAACTATCGCCAATTTTATTGTTTTTATTTTATAACATTTTTGTTTTTCACTGGAATTGAACCAACTTTGGTTATAATATGTCCTAGAGACATCTACAGTAACTGACCAAATTTGATTCGGATCGGGCCATTATATCATATAGCCCCATAGAATTGGTATTTTCGGAATGAATAAAACATTGCGTTTTCTTCCTGTATGATCAGACTTTTGATCCTTGTATTTTAGTATGTGAGCTGCTGGCATAAAATACATGTACAAAGAGAGAACATATGATAATAAGCAATATAATGGCATGAGAGAAACTTTAAAATATAAGGTAACAATATAGGGGGTTTATGAATTAATGAATTAATTTGAGTCCGTGCTTGACTCAACATCCCGGCCCCATTGAAATCACTACATTGGTTTCAAAGAACAGAAAGCAATGCCATCTTTTGAATAGGACGTCTAATGATGCCCTTGAATGTGCGAACTTTTGCCACTCGAACTCGGTGATCCTTGCCAGGAATAGTTGCTACAATATCACTCTCCTTAGAGGGGCACATTGTCCTCATGGACGAGAACCATATTGCCAACAGACAGATTGACATGCGCCCTAGTTCATTTCGCTCGAACTTGCTGCTCATTGATATAGTCGTGTAGCCAGAGTCGCCAGAGAACTGTCTTCACTTCTGCCGTTTCTGTGGTGAGCTCTTCAAACGTAAGACGAGCATTCATCAGGGTGCGAAGCATTACACCTTTCGCACTCTTGACAGCTGCTTCCCAAAGGCCGCCAAGGTGTGATGCCCAGGGAGGGATAAAATGAAAACTTACATATTGATCAGTACAAAAGTTTACAATTGATATTTGATGTTGTTGCTTGAATAGAAACGATGTAGGCTCCTTCAAATTTTGCTTGCGCCAGTAAAATTAGTTGCGTTGTCGCAATAAATATCGGTTGGGCAAGCATTTTCTTAAATGCAGCTAGGAATGCAGATAGATAAAGCAGATACCACTTCGATATGTAATGCCTTGGATGCAAAACATATGAAAATAGCAACATAGTTGTTTGTAGGACCTCTGCTCCGGATACGAGGATATGTATTGATTGTTCGCAAAAATCGACTCCACATCGTGTGAATGGCTTGGATACCGTAAGTGTCTCCACTGGAAGGTATCCCATCATCTGCTGTTGAAGCCTTGGCTTGTACCGCACGCAGGGTACAGATGATCTGACTACGTTTCTAGCCAGGTCTCTAGCGTTGACAACCCAGAATTGTTGCCGTAGTAGGCCAACTAGAATTTTTGCGTCAGCATGGTAGGTATCCCGATAAAGGTGCTCCATATATTATCGTCTTAACGAATTTATTTTGGCTTGGTAGTAGTATTGGCTGCTTGACTGCTTCGGCAACATCTGCTAGCTCGAGACGTCCTCCAACTTTGAACAACAAGTATCCATCAGTACGTTGTAAAAATGGATTCAGCAGCTTGAGATGGCTAAATGCTTCTTGACCTTACTGTAGAGTGTATAATTCCTCAGGAAGTTGTTGCTGCTGTATGTTCCAAACAATGCAACGAAGATCACGTTGCAGCTCATCTAGAGCCGGTGATGGCGTATCGCATTGAGCCATCCGTGTTGCTTTGATGCGGTATCGCAACATGGTTACCAAGACACGCAAACATTTTTGATGTGAGCTAATATTCTGAAGAGCATCCAGTAGGTAGTTTCTTTCAATAATAGCCTTAAAGGCTTTCTTGCGTTTTTCCATGTTCACGATCTCCAAATCAACCTCGTGCCTTGTGTCCATAGGCCAAGTGTTACAAGCTTGAGCCAGATATGCCGGGTACAGCGAGTGGGTACATATCTCCAGATACAATTTGCAGTGTTCTCCTGTATTTCAGCAACTCGATTGCCGACGAAAGTAGAGAGTGTTGTTGAATGTTGCCTAATCCAATGCAGAGCGATCTGAGAATCGCTTCACAGATAGACCGTGTTCTCCATTTTGAAGATGTGTTTGATTTTGGCATATAGTAATGCCAAAGTTGAGCTCCAGCTAATTCCAATAGTGACAGTTTTCGTGTTGGTGCCACACTAGACTTTGAAGTTATCAGCTGTACCCTAACCTTGCCATCACCCCCTACCGTAAGAGGGTATGCGTGAATAGATGCATCGCAGAATCCATGTGGTTGAAGACTCGGAAGATGTATTGCCATCGAATCCAATGATGGTAGTGTTGATATAAAGTGGTTGATGTGATGTGATGATGCCAGTGATGCCAGTGATAGTATGGTTCACTTTCTCACGGTCTCGAACTTCTTTTTTGGTCGGAAAACGAATAAAAAGCATTCAGCTCGCTGACCCCATGTTGGGCCAAGTGTGTTAGTGATAGCTGTATCTTCGAAACTGAAATTCTTTACGGTAGTGTCTGGATGATTTGAGTGCCATTTATCCAATTCCATTTTTCCTTTGCTGAGAATCCCGATGACTTCTGCCTCAAGTTGCCTTATACCTTCTACAGTATCATGTCCAGAGCTTCTGCTCCGAGCTTGAAATCTTGCCAGTGAAGATCTGCTAGATACGTCATGGCCTGAACGTACATGAACATCCGAAACTGTAGAAGCAACTGATACAATTGTGTTTGAATGATTTTTCCCACCATTAATTCGTTGAGTGATCTCTCAGATGACGATTTACAAGATGCGTCGAAGACAACTCGCAGTTTTGTCGTTGTGCTGTTCATCTTGAACACACAATGATATGGTATGAAGTAATGTGGTTCGTCCAGCCGGGGAAAAGTTACCAAACTCATATGCTTTAGTTTTTCGAACTCGTACATAAATTCCGCATAAGACGCCTTTAATATTGGTGTGCGAACATAGTGAACAGATATGTGACGATGAACGACTATTCCCTTCGTATCGTCCAGAGACTATCCAGCCACGTAGCGTTTTTTGTAGCGTGGGTAGTCGTGGACCCAATTTGATCTGCCCCACTGAAAGTATCTCCAACAAGTAAGAACGCTATAGTCGATATTCCGACTATAAGATGCTCGATTTTATGCTCGTACTCTAGTAGTAAACGAGTATATTTCATTCGTGCAAATGTATGTAACAGGCAAAAGGAAGCGTCTAAGACCCCATAAAGTGTATATATTCTTTCTCAGACCTAGATTTTGAAGACTGTAAGAGCTGGAGCGACCCAATGTGGCATGTAGACTCCCCTTGTGGGGCGTCAGATCAAGTTTGTTTTTAAATTTTGCCACGCCCATTACCCGCTACGCAAACCACAAAACTATATATCTTCCACAGATTTTAACGCATTTATTTGAAACTCAGTTTGTAATGTATAAGCACATAATCTACCGATTTTCCGAGTTTTGTTAAGATCGGATAATATTTGTAGACAAAATCGTAAACAAACATTTTGCATGAGAACCCCCACCTACCCGAAAAAAAAACAAGTAAGAACGCTATAGTCGATTTTCCGACTATAAAATACTTGCACTCAGCATTTATTCAATATTCGACACACTCAAAAGTATGAGTCTGCATGGTATGCAACATGTGTAGCTATGCAAAAATCAAAAATCAAAATTCTTTAAACGAGATCTGATCGTGATATGAGTGAGTGACTTACCAAACTAGAAATCTTCATATGGTGTTTACTCCTATGTAAACGCAATGCTTATGCAAATGCTGCTGACACAAAGTTAACCTATGAGCACGAACCTAGCAATGCCCAACCAACCCTGTAGTATCCAGAGCCGTCATTAACCAATACCATTGCTGTAGCTAAGATAACATTTTCTGATGAGCTGAGTGTATGAGTGTGGGCGACTGGCTGCTGTGATTTCGGTAAAGGTGTATTTTGCGAATGAGATTGTGCTGGTAAATGAGTGGGAGCTGCAGATAATGCTCTGGGCTCTACACTGTACTGCTCGATGTACCCCTGTTAAGCAGTTCAGACATAACGTTAGAGTCTTACTGTATCGTATCGCTGTAGTGGCGACATGTTCCTAAGCTGTGTACAGCCAGTGACACCATGTTCCGAGCTGGAGCAAATAGCGCAGACTTGAGTTGCGCAGCTAAAGGAATGCCCCAGTCGTGTTGCTATCTGATTGCGAGGCCTGGCTGACGATGTTGAATTATTTGCTGGTACGTCCGACTGGCTTAAAGTTTCAAGAAATTGTCAATGTCTTTCTATTACCTGCACGCATGTATTCCAGGTTGGCAAGTCAGCGAGCTTCAAAGATTCGTTCCATTTGCTTAAGGTATTCTGGTCGGCTTTCTCTATGACGATTGAGATTAGCAAGGCCTCTGCAATTTGCGAATCGTTTCCTAACGATTTCAGTGAGTTGACCAAGGCTGCGGCGTTATTAACGAGGCTAATAAGCTGTGTGCTATTCGGCTTATTCATACTAAGCAACTAAAACATGGATGAAATATTATCCAAAAATACTGTTACCTGAAATGGCTTCACCGTTTCTAAAGCTGCCCCCTTTGGCAACTTAGCAACTTTTAGCCTTTAATAGGTATGATTGCTTATGTATCACCTGGTTGAACAGAGTAATGCAATTTTAATATTGAATATTGACCGTCAAATGATGGGAGTTTGATTTGAGGCAACTTTATTAACGAGGCAGCCACTGCATTATGGTCCACATTCTTGCTGGTGGGCAGGCCTTGTGCAAGCTGTTCAGTGATGGCAAATTTGATGGCCACATACTCGTACTCCAGATCTCCACCTTGCAAATCCTTTGTATCCTCTTGCTCAATATGTGTTTGAATCTTGATCAACTGCTTGTTGGTGGTGCTACAATTGTTCCAATGCGAACAATTTTCTTGCGAATGTTAAGGCGAAACCCTTCCAAACTCATTTTATCAAGGCTCATTTTTAAAACAAGTTTTAATATTGTATGTTTAACACGAAACTTAAGCTAAAAATGTTGCTGTTTAATACGTTACGTACACAAGCTTTACGGTATCAACAGAAGACGGTTTGAGAGAAAGATCGATAATGGTTGTATGTGTGATTAATGATAAACGACTCTTGGGGTGATGGCTTAGCAGAGGGGTGAGACTAACTGCTTTTTGTAGCTTTGCAGCAATTCAGGTGCTTGTACTGTTTGTTCGTACGACATTTTTAACTGTTATATTTAACGTTCGATGTATGGTCAGACTTTTTATCCAAAGCCAAACCAATGTCGGAGGGAGTTGAATTTAAACTGTTAAGCTACTGAATGGCATGAGAGAAACTTTAAAATATAAGCAAACAATATGGAGTGTTTATGAATCAATGAAAAATGCAAACTCAAACTAATTTGAGTCCGTGCTTGACCAAACACATCCAAATGGAACCTTTTTAAGAACCCTTACGTCTGTTTTATTCGGATCGGACAAATTTTGTTTTTATTTATTTAAGGAGGCCCCAAGTATGCTGACCAAATCGTATCCTGATTCCGACCTATATATTTTCTATTTTCTATATATTTTCTTAATCGGAAACCAAATTTTGCACGAGCCAGTTTAAGAGCGTCGCGAAGACCCATCATGCGAAATCAAAACAAACACCGAATCGCTCTCTATTTATATCTTTGTTTTCTCTTACACTGTTTCTTTCTCTCTTATTGACATGACTAATAGTGATTGGTGCTTTTCGTGGACACAAGCAAGATCAAGGTCAAATTCAAAATTGTGAGATAGGCATGTATATATGTATGTACAAATATCACATAATATGTAATGCATATCTGAAAACAAACGTTGTATGCACTGCGAAATTTCAGGGTATCAAATATGCGGGAGCGTAGCATGATCTTCTTTATTTATCTAATTTTTGAAACATTTTCTAATAATTTTATATTTTCGGTTCAGTCTGTGTCCGACACTCACGAACGATACACGATTATGATTTTTCATCTTGTCGTCTAGCTAGATTGTGAATAATCTTAAATAATATTAATTTTTCGGTGTTTCGGTTTCGGTGACAATAATTTTAAGCAAAATATACCTGTGTGCATACTTGGATTTTGATTAGCAGCATAAGCTACAGCGTTATTCAAACCACACAGCAACACTAAAAGAACGTTGGCAAAATCAACAAGTAAGGACGCTATAGTCGAAATCGCAATTATTTATAAGATGCTCGTATGTACTTCAATAAATAGACAAGCTTTTAATACCCTTTATGTCCGTTCACCGAATTTTATCAGGATCGGTATGCCATATGATATTGCAGCTTACTAGGTACCGGGTATTTTACTGTCGACTGTAGCGTTCTTACTTGTTTATACTTACATTTTTGGCAGTGGTAACTATGTACTTAAATATAAGCGTGCAATCACTAAGCACATAACACATTGAGAAATCATTTCATATGGTTGATGCATACGTACGATTTGTCTCTGCCGCCAGCCAACGTGTGCTGTGGCATCAATGTCATACGCATCGGACGTTAAAATGGGAAAATGTACTCTATTAAAAGAGTACAGATGTCCAAAATGCCAAAAATAAAAAACAACACAAAAACTCCAATATATACTTTCGACAGAGTGATATATTCGCCCTACCAAAATCAGAGAATGATAATGAATATGCTATCACCGTAATTTGTGCTTGAACAAAAACTTAGTTGCCATTCCAGTCAAAAACAAAAGTGCAATTACTGTCGCCAACCCAATGTTCGAATCTTGTATAGTAAAGTTCGGTACAATGAAGACTTTCACTTCGGACATGGAAACTGAATATAAAAGTTACATAATTAGCGAACTGTGCAAATACTTAAAAATAGACAATATAACGTCTGCAGAACACCATCATCAGACTGTTGGAAGAGTGAAAAGAAGTCATAGAACTTTTAATGAATACATCCCTTCATATATACCTGTTGATAAGACAGATTTGGATGTATGGCTTCAATATTTTATCTACCGTTTCAACACGACACCCTCTATGGCACATAGTTATTGTCCATATGTGTTAGTTTTCGGCAAACAAAGTAATTTGCCAATAAAATTTAATAAAATATTTTTGTTTCTTTTAGCGACCTCTCTATTTGTAAATGTTTTTTATTTTCGCAAGCTCGAGGTAAAGTGAGTGAGCAAACGCCGATATAGTTTAATCAATTAAAGCTCAGTTTTTATTTTGAAATCCAACGGACAACCAAATTTGATCCGCTTCTCGCTATATAGCAGCAATCGACAAGTAGTGACTAAATTTATTCATTTTTTACACGTTAGCCTTTTTTCTGGGTCGACGCTGCGATTCGGAAAGCTTCATCAGTATCTCTTCATCAGTAACCCTTATTATGCACATATCACAATTTAGCGTGTATGACAACTGAACGCTGCAAATTAATATGCTCTATTTAACTGCTGATACACAAAAAAGGCATTAGACTGTTCGTATTCTGTTCCTGGAAATGCATTCGTCTGTGTTTTTTTTTTGTGCTGTTATCGATGCGTTTTAGTAATTTTGATGTAGTTTGACTATCAGTTTGACTTATCAACTGATAACAATCTGATAACGAAACATATTGATTAGTACATTAAACATTTTATTCCACTTTGATATACATCGATATTTAAAAAAAAATCGGGTATTATTAGAGCCTTGTAGTGGCTCTTTATCTCCACTAGTCGATATTACTATTCTAAAAATGATTCCAAAAACAATTATGGATACGTAAATCGATTAATTTACTTTCCAAACGATAAATGTCGATATAGCGGCTGCCTAATGCGGGCGCTTTAATGGGGATGGGCACTCCGGCCGATCTGGTGGGTGGATAACACACAATTCCTCGTCTGCGCCAAGGTCGGAAATTGCTCCCCCTGTCGAACTTTTCAGTGTCGGGCCTTCGGTATCGCTGACTTTTTCCGACAGCAGCATACCCACTGCTGTGGCTGCCCTGCCTAGACCTCTTATCGGCATTCCAAAGCTGAAGATAGCCTTTATTTCTAATTTACATAGTTCGATAATTAAGGTAGAAAAGTTTACGCTTAATGTTACGCGCACTTCTTTCAAGATAGGTGTTCCGGAAGACTGTTTTGACACAATCTGTCAAAATAGTTTCTGGCCTGAGCACCCAGTCTTGAAGAAGCTTAAGGCTAGAACTAGAAATCGGATATCGGATACTTCATCTTTTTTTCTTGCCTACCAAAATGTTAGAGGCCTCTCTAAACTTTACACTGATATCCTATCTATAGATTTGATCGTCGCTCTAGCTAGGGTCATGGAGTACTGATTGCTGTTGATTCTGGCCTTCTGTTGGACCAATTCTGTTTTATTTTCCTAACGTAATTGAATTTATAAGTACTAAAGTATCTTTTAAATGTCTCTAGAGTCAGTCCGCCTTGGCTTGCTGAAGACCCGTTTCATCCATCATTACACGTTACTATGGATATTTCCATTCCTGCGGTACCTGCATCTTTCAACTTGTCAGCTAGAACATATTCATTTAGAAAGGCTGATTTCATTAGCCTTAACGATGTCACCATTCAATCACGGTGATCATATTTGTAAACTTGTACAGATATGGACAGTGCGGTAGACTTCTTCTACAAAATTCGTCATTCCATTTTTAGGGATTTGGTTCTGCTCAGTGATCGTGTTATGCTTAATAAGCCTCCTTGGTTTACTCCACGGTTAGAAGTTCAAGATCTCGAGTAGGTCCTCGGACTATTAGCTTTGTATTGCTGCTCGTTCAAGCTTTATTGTCATTAATACTGAGTGCTTTAAAGCATATTTCCATAGCTGTAGGGTACCTTTTTCCTCTGGATTTTATGACTTTGTTAGTTCATCTGTCATACCTTCTTCATTACGTTATATACTCTAAAGCAAATACAGAACAAGTCATTGCCAATTTGTTTGCAGAGTTCTTTCAAAGTACTTATTCCTCTCTTACATATCCGTCTTCTACAATGGAACTTTTCGACCGTATGTGGGAGTCAGCAGAGCGAGCATCCAACACCTAGTGCCGGTTCCCTAGATACGGCCAAAGAGGCCGCTAATACTTAGCCGGACCAGAGTCCTTGTCATGGACCACTAGGCCGTGGGCAAGCAGAACAGATACCCATTGAAAATAAGTCGGGGTCAGAGATGGCCCCAGGAGTTTATAGTCCCATACTTTAACAGCCAGAAACGGCATAAACAGAGCCAGTCCAACGACAGCCAAGACACCCAGTCGGCACTTTCGGCACCTGATACGCACTTGTCTTTTGTCCACAAGTACAATCTATGCCCTCCACCTACTCACAGACTCAAACTATGCCTGCATATTAACCATACAGCAAAAGCCCGATATATACTAGTTTCACCCCAAATATAACAAAACTAGTTTTGAATCCATCAGGGCACGCTATTATTTATTTAAGGAGGCCCCAAGTATGCTGACCAAATCGTATCCTGATTCCGACCTATATATTTTCTATTTTCTATATATTTTCTTAATCGGAAACCAAATTTATGACTTTGTTAGTTCATCTGTCATACCTTCTTCATTACGTTATATACTCTAAAGCAAATACAGAACAAGTCATTGCCAATTTGTTCAGAGTTCTTTCAAAGTACTTATTCCTCTCTTACATATCCGTCTTCTACAATGGAACTTTTCGACCGTATGTGGGAGTCAGCAGAGCGAGCATCCAACACCTAGTGCCGGTTCCCTAGATACGGCCAAAGAGGCCGCTAATACTTAGCCGGACCAGAGTCCTTGTCATGGATCACTAGGCCGTGGGCAAGCAGAACAGATACCCATTGAAAATAAGTCGGGGTCAGAGATGGCCCCAGGAGTTTATAGTCCCATACTTTAACAGCCAGAAACGGCATAAACAGAGCCAGTCCAACGACAGCCAAGACACCCAGTCGGCACTTTCGGCACCTGATACGCACTTGTCTTTTGTCCACAAGTACAATCTATGCCCTTCACCTACTCACAGACTCAAACTATGCCTGCATATTAACCATACAGCAAAAGCCCGATATATACTAGTTTCACCCCAAATATAACAAAACTAGTTTTGAATCCATCAGGGCACGCTATCGGTTCATCAAGGCTGGCTATGGCTATGCACAACGTAGAGAATGTGGATAGTCCTTTCCAAAGTGCCTCAGTCACCACGGCAAACGAATTCCTTGCACTCCCATTGCAATCGACATACTCGTTAAATACCGAAGACGCCCGCCGTGCAACCTTCATCGACATGGGTCAGAGGATGGACTTCAGAGACCCGGAGCCGGCCCTCACTTTAGATGGAACCAAGCCCTTAGAGGATCTTAGTAAACACAAAATGTTTTTTGTAAATGATGGTGACCATTTTGCGGCTTCTTGTACTGCATGCCGTTCTCGTTCCACACACCGATATGAATGACTCACTCGGTTGTAAAATAATGTTGTATAAAGAAACTTAATTATTGTCGATTAAGAACTGGAGCGTCTGCTCCGTTCTGTGACTTTATTCTGAATGAATCTTAGATATTCATGTTGGGTTCAGTTAACCCGAAACATGGAGTGCTTATTTCTATTTGCTTATGTATATGTATAAGTATATTGATATATACGTATGCATGCAGAAGGCATGCATATGTTGTATATCGTTTGACCGCTTGAGCTGCAAAGTGCATGCTCAGCATTCCCACGCTCCGCGATCGGCTTATGCATAAGCGATGGATCGTATTACTGGTGCGCTGGAATGTTTATGTATTTCTGAACGGTCTCTTTATATACTTTGGGCATTTGTTTATTTGTATTTATTATGACAAAGTGTCACAATGCATTGACAGAATGTTATACCCTTGATTTAGTATAATGGTAGGGTAGATATGCTACAGTTGAATGGTCTAATAAGTTTACCATTTGACTTTCAAATTCATGATATTTTTCGAAATTATTTTAAATATATTAATCTGTTTGAAATAAATGGCTTGGTTTTCATGGAGTGCTATTTTTCTCTTTATTTGGTACAAATTGTAGCTCTTAAGTCTTCTGAGATTTCGGGTTTGAAACTGACAGACGGACAGACATAGCTATATCGATTTCCCTCGTCATGGTCGGATATGGAAATTAATATACATTCACATATTTTGTGAATGGTATATATATCAAGTAAATACTGTTTAAAGACTATATTCTGTTATTTTAAAAAGAACGCCTTAGCTCGTGCTAGGCTTACTCTAGTAGTGGTAGTGAGTGTTATAACCTTTACTCCTTGCTGATTTATTTGCATCCTTCTTTCAAATCACGTTCTCTACAGACCTTTATGACAATAGCAAATCCTATCCATACATTAGAAATGAATCTTGTGTCATATGGCTCACATTTTAGGGGGCCCCGTATTCACAGACAAAACTTTATTAACCGATTTTCCTGAATAAACACCAAATTTTTGTTTTTCATCCAAATCAAACCACATTTGATTTTTTTATTTTATGAGGCTCCACCTTCACAGACAAAATTTTATGCAGCTCGCACAATTATATCATACAAATAGCAAAAATGTATCTGATTCGCACATTATTTTACGGTGTCGAGATATTTTACCATTGTAGTGCTGTTAGCATACAAAAAGTAAGGGTTTTCTTTCACTTAAGAAGATTCTGCAGAAGAAGCATCATCCATACATCACAGTATCGGTAGCAGCAGTAGCATCATCAGTATTGAAGAAGCAGCCTCTCTGACCAAAGAAGCAGTATAACCTCAATACCCTGAACAGTCCGCAAGATATGGAAACACCACTTGGTAGAGACATTGAAGAGTCAATACAAGCAAAATTGGCAAGGATAAATGTAAGAAGAATTTGACGCACTAATAGCTAATGACACGTGGTCGATAGTAAAGGGACAAAGGCCATAGGTTCGAAATGGGTTTTCGAATCAAATGAAAAAAAGATGGTGAGATCGAGAGTTTTAAATCACGACTTGTTGCCAAAGGTTTTGGGCAGCAGTTTGGCGTCAACTACTGGGCAACGCATTCACCAGTGATCCGTTACGAGACAATTAGGATGCTGTTCGCGATAGTTGCAGAAAAGCAGCTATTTCTGCAGCAGGCTTCATGACATGAAGCAATCGCATAATTTTGTTGACGAACAAAGTCAAAGTCAACAAAGTCTTGAGACTACAAAAGGCAACACAGTGGATAAAGTCTTAAAAGGCATAGGCTTCAAAAGGAGTAAATACGGGGCCTGATCAGAAAGCATCTACAATTCAGCACATGGCCGTCGATAATTTGACAATCATATGTCCTACCGCGAGGGACTTAGCCACAATCAAGCGAAAGATTTCATCTGCATTCGAAGTGCAAGGTCAACTTAGTTATTTCGTAGGGATGGGAATACGCAGAGAAGGAAAAAAAGGGCCCATTTGACCAAGCCAAAAGAAATACATCTAAGAGCTTCTGGAGATGAATGACATGCAGCAGTGCCGACCAGTGGCAACGCCACTAGACCCAATTTTTAAAATTGGTTGCAAAAATGGCAAATGTGTAAAGGTAAATATGACATTACCCGTCACTAATTGGTTCACTTATGTATTTAGCAGTCTTGAGCGGGCCCGACAATTTGCACACTATAAGCAAGCTGTCGCAGAGAAATAAGAATCCACACGTGGAAGATGAGGCTGCAGCAAAGCATGTGTTACGCTATCTTTCTTGTGAGATGAATTTGAGCATTGAGATTGGGCAAATGACGAATTGGACAGAAAATCGAATTCTGATTACACATTTATATATCAAACAGAATACTTCACTTTGTCGCAGTTCGAATTAGTCAGACACACAGAGCGCACGTGTCTACGCTTATCGTGTAATACTTCTACAAAGAACAGCACAAAACAAAATTCCCAAATCTTACAAAAGCAAAACTCAGTGGAAATCTATTTATAGAACAGACAACTGTTAACCATCCAACGGCAAGAAACAACAACTAATTAAAAAACAACAAAAAGCCATACAACGCGCAGTTTCTAATACTCACAATTCAAAATAGAAAAATCAAAATCCCTAACTAATCATGTTTCGGACCAAAATACTTAATCATGAAACGCACTGATGACAATAAAACGCTAGCAAACGAGTTCAAACTAGACAACCAAACAAATGTAGAAGTCTCAGAACATAACACACGCAACTACACCAAAGGTGTTATATACTGCAACAACCTGCGCGAAATCGAAGAAAGCGTAATTCTCCAAGAACTCAAACAAGACAACGTTATAGAAGTAAAAAAAATACTAAAAAACAACAAGACAAACTCCAAGAAACCGGCTTAATAATACTTACTTTCGCAACAATCAACTTACAAGCAGATATTAAAATTGGTTACCAGAAAGTTAACATACGCCCGTATATACCACTACCACTCCGATGCCGCAATTGTGGCAGAATTGGACACCCTACCATGTTCTGCAAGAGCGAAAAAATGTGCCTAGACTGCGGAATCGTCGACCACAAAAACACAGAAGATGAGAAATGCACCAACACCAAAACCTGTATAAACTGTAAGGAAAGCAAATTACTAACTTATCATCATAGTATTTTCGATCGCAACTGCCCTACCTTTACCAAAAACAAAGAAATACAAGCCATACGCACCATCGAAAAGACATCGTTGAAAGAAGCACACCAATTATACAATGAAAGGCACTACAACAAGCCACTTACGCAGCAACAACTCAACTGAGAAGACAACAACATCAACCTTCAAGTTTGGACCAGCATCGTAACCCAATTGACACCGCCAGGAAATTATTACAATACGAAGACAAGCACAAGCCTCTCACCGTCAACGTCAACAAAAACAAATACCTACCTACCCGCCTCATCTCAACTCAAGATTAGAATATTCGAAAAAAACAATAACAATTCAAAATTAACAACCCCACTTAAATCAAAAATCTTAAGAAAACAAAAAATCGTACACAGTTATAGCAACCGAAAAGACGAATCAGAAATGATCATAGAAGACGATTCAACATAGCAATTCTGATATAATCGCACAGCTTGGGGACGGGGCGCGGGCCTCCGATGGGCATGTGGGCAATATTATTAGCTTCCACGCGCATTGGCGATGCCCCCCGGCCTCCTGCATAAATCGCACGACAAGCCGCATCACCCCATAACTGCCGAACAGCTATGAGATGTCACGGCCAAAACACATCACATCTGATCCCACTGATTCCTCAAAAGCCAAAAAGTAAAAACAAACCCCCCCACGATTTAAATAATGGGTAGTACCGTAGTACAATGGAACTGCCACGGCTATCTTAACAACTATGATCAGGTACAATTATTAATTAAAAAGTTTTCCCCACAAATCTTAAGCCTACGAGAAACCCACTTCCACAATAGTTCACAAATTCCTATCCCAATAAACTACACTTGCTACAGCAAAAATTCATCCACGGCATCAGCCGGAGGCGTGACACTGCTAATCCACAGAGAAGTGCCCCTTAATAAAGTTTTTGACTCTGTCGAAGTAGAAATTCAATAAAAAAAATTACCTTCAACGTCATTTCATCCTACATACCCCCCCAAAAAGCATTTAACACCTCCCATCTAGAACCTTTCCTAACAAACGCAAAGCCTAAAACAATAACCGGAGACTTCAACAGCTGGCACCAAATGTGGGGCTCATTAACTGACAACAAAAGAGGCAAAACGTTAGCTAAATTCATAACCGCTTGCAACCCTATCCTTCTCAACGATGGCTCCCCAACACACCTCAGTACACACAACACACTTACTCACCTGGACCTCACCCTCTTCTCCCCCGAATTATTCCTTAACAGTAGCTGGAAAGCATTAGAAGACTTCCACGGCAGCGATCACTCACCCATCATTACCAAACTATTCTTAGTTAACTCTACGAACAAGCCAAAATACATACCACGGTTTATAACCGATAAAGCAGACTGGACTCTATTCTCAAAACACACACAGCAATTAACTGAAAAATTAGTAGTCAGTAACAACATAAATAAAGAAACAGCCACCATACAGAAAATCATTCGCACTGCAGCTCACTTTGCAATCCCCCAATCATCCCCACACAAACACCCAGAAAACGTTCCCTGGTGGAACAATCAGCTCCATTTGCTTAGAACAAATAAGGTATTGTCATGGAGAAAACTAAAAAAGAACATTGACACAGAAAACATAATTAGATACAAACGAGACAACGCCTTATTCCGACGCACACTAAAAATAGCTAAAAAAAAAAAGAAAGCACCAACACATTCACCTCACAAATAAATCCACAGACTCCTGCGCAAAAAATATGGCACAACATTCGACGCTTTTGTGGCCTTAATCCGTCCAAGAGCATCCACTGCATATACAACCCAAAATCATCCCAATACTCAACCGACACATCCGAAATCGCTAACATTCTCTGCAAAAATTGGCAAAAATAGCGGCAAAACCTACCGTCACCTACAATAAAAAAGCATTAGCTATCGAAGACGAAATTTCAACGCTTGAATTCAATGCAGCAATATACTCCCTAACTGGCAAAACACCCGGACTAGATAGAATCAATTATGTAATGATAAAAAACGTAGACAATAGTACAAAGACTCACGTAATACACCTACAAAACGCTATCCTTATCAACTACATCCCACAAGTAAACAAGACTAGTATTATAATCTCAATTCTCAAACTATCCTCCCCAAAAACGGAAGTAAACTCATATCGACCTATATCACTAAACCCCTGCCTATCAAAAGTATTGGACAAAATAATTGCAAAAAGACTGTGGTGGTTTGTTACCAACAGCAAACTCATACACAACAGCCAAGTTGGTTTCAAGAAAGGCAAATCAACTACAGATTGTCTACTTCTCGTAGACCACCTCAGAGCTAGAACGCTCTCAAAAAGAAGCCACACCATCAATAATTTCACTTGACTTCGCCAAAGCTTTCGACAGAATAGGATTACACACCATACTCGAACAACTAAAAATATGGCAAATCGGACCCAAAATATACAGCTACGTTAAAAACTTCATGACTAACAGAAAAATTATAGCTAAAATCGGACAAAATTACTTAACAGCGCAACCACTACACAATGGCATTCCACAAGGCTCTCCCCTCTCTGTAATTCTCTTCATAATAGTATACATAAAACTGACCTCAACCATATCCTTGCATAAAAACATTCAAGTTAGCGCATATGCTGATGACTTCAACCTAATCCTTTAAATCCTTAACTCCAAAAACCAAGACATCGATCTAACCCTACTGTTTTCCCAAATATCAAAATGGTGCGAATACTCCGGAGCCCAGTTATCAACAACAAAATGTAAACACCTACATATCTGTTGCAATCAGACAATACATGTCCATTCTGCAGAAGCGCAATAGTATCTATTGCCCATATCCTAAAAGAATGTCCATCTTTTAAAACATCGTACGCTCAAATATTTAAAAATAAAGACCCCATACAACTGTTATCTCAACCCACATCAAAAATGTTACAATTATTTTAAAGTTCCTTAGACAAACAAGTACTATAAATAAAATCTAGACATATCAAAGAGTCGAAGGCCTCAGCAGCCAGTACTCCATAATTAAGTTAATAGTTATAATTTAACATTATAAGTTAACTGTATATAAATAAATAAAATTAACTTATAAAATACAACAAATCCGTGGCATGCTCGTCAGTTAAATATCCTGTACCTAGTAAACTGTTATATAGCAAACTGAGAAAATCAGTTATGATACAAAAATACCTAAGTGAGCGGTGGGGTTTTGTATGGAAGCTAACTTAAAAAGTGGGCGTGGGGAACAAAAAATAAAATACATTCATCTGGGTACATTTTTATAGGAAATAGAAATCGAAATTTGAAGTCTCCTATAATTTTTTCTGTATAGAATGTCATACATCCGGACAGATGGACATGGATAGATGGACGCGGCTTGTCTATACTTTATGGCGTCGGACATGCTTGCTTATATGCGTTGCAAATACTATAATGACAAAATTATAAAACCCTCTGCAAGGGAGTGAAATAAACCGTTTTTATTTTTCGATGAAACATCGATACTATCGAGGAAAAAATCATAATAGTCGATGCTTTCACCCATCGATTTTAATACAGATTCAGCTCTATCCCTGTGTTTCGATATGCTTCGGTATATTCACAGGGTGTTCTGATACATCAGTTGTACAATGCGTAATCGATATTAGTGTAACCAAATATCATGAACATAATAAAAATGTGTCAATGTACAAATTCTCGCACATGCATGTCACTTCTGAATATGTGTTGACTTTTTCATTGATATATACAAACTTTATATAGAGCCTCATTCTTAGTCAAATGCTCTTCGACATTCCGTGGGCACTTGCCTTTCTTAAAATGTTAATATGAGAAAGCACCATTTGTATTTCAATAAGTGCGAAGAAACAGAAAGACGGAACGGAATTTTAACATTCTCTGTTAATTAACATTTAAGCAAGTGCTCTTGTGCATCCAACATTAGTTTGCCTATGCTGCTAGCATGCCTATTCATAACCTATCGTTTTTATTGAATTTGACCTACATTTATCAAACTTCTCAGATTTCTTCACTCAGATACGGTTGTCCACAAGCCTTTCGCCTCCCTCAATGCTATATCAGCGTTTCCCCATTTGATTAAGATTTCTGCATCAAGACAAAGAAGTTGAACCGTTACATAAATTCAACAATTCGGGCAGCTATATCACATAGCTGACCCATTCGGATAAAATTCTTTCCGATTTGGCATTTTTGCTTATATTGACAATCTTCATTTTTATACCCCAACTAAATATTACAAATATCGTGTCAAGATATTAAGGTACTAAATATCACCAAGGGAATTTAACACTGTTCTTTATGTCACAGAAAACTAGATTTTGACATTTTCATGTGTGAACATTTTAATTTATAGCTTCATTTGTGTAGCTTTTTATAAGGATACACGAAAATGAGATATCAGCGACACCCACCCTCAGGATGAATAATTTGCGTTCCTACGGGGCTTGGGTTACTACTAATATCTTAAAATACAATCTGAATCAATTTCAAGAATACCGCTAATATTTGACATTTGAAAGAAAATATCGCTACGATATATTTATATTCTTGCATCGAAAATATCGTTTATATATTCATTTTATTGTATTTTTACCTCATTAAAATGGATAAAAATAAGAGGATTAAAAAAAACTGCATGGACTTAAAAACGCAATCTATTAAAGTGGATTCGCCGATAGTTAAATATCCTTTACATATATCATTAACATTATTCCCCTATTAAAAGTACATCAAATATTTTGGATTGGTTAGCTTAACCTTAACTCCCATTTTACATATGACTCTTCAGGCAATGTAAATTGTTTAATGTGCCAAATCCGTGTAAAGGCAAATGTTTGGAAAGTACATATTAACTCCAAGCAGCACAAACAATCCGTGGAGTTCGCCAAGCAAAAAGTAAAGAGTGACAAGAGCTCGGGTTTATTTGCATCAACCAAGCAGGAATCAAGTTCAATGGTTGTTGTAAAACGCAAAGTGGCTCCAGTTGTAAATGATTTTTCTCAAAATAAAGCGGTACAAAGTAGCTTACCAAAGTCCAGTCGTAATTTGCAACTGCCTGAAGTATTGCCTAAAAAGTTTTTCGACCATGATAATTTTAATGGCACGAACAATGTTGCAATTGAGCGAAATAAAGATGAGGAATGGTTACGCTTCCAACATGAAATTAGAGAAGCAGCCACTGTATCAAATATTATCATAGCTGAGGAGCAAGATAATGTAAACATTAAAAGACATTTGAAGGAAATAGATGAACAAATTAATAACTGGAATAGATTTATCAAAATAAGTGATAAAAAAAATGCTCTTTTAAATATGGAAAGAAAGCCATATCGGGAGCGACCAGATACTCCCATTGAAACTAGCTCGAGCGAAGAAGAATGCAATACAAGTGCAGAAAATTTATGCAATTGGAGGGTTAAAAGTTTCTCTAATTGATTTGAACTTTTTGTTTTTTTTTTCTTAAAAACTACGCTCTTTGTCTAAATAAAACATGTTTGTGTGTTTAGTGTGCTCAATGGAAAAATGGATATTTGTATCTGTAAAAAACATGATCTATAACTTTTGCCTATGAACTTTAAATTACTTTTTTTTGCACAAAGGAATCGATGGAGACTTTTGGGATTTCATTTAAAATATATTTCCTAACATTCAGCTTGGAGTGGTGGACTCCTTACACTTGATATCCAAACAAATGTTATTTCTTGAACCTGAACTGAGATTATTGCTGTGCAAATACCACTACAATACTGCTATATTCAACCTAAGTCCGGTTCAACAAATAAATACTCTTCTCAATGAAGGGCCTATCTGGTCACTCTTGGTGATTTGAACATTCCGCACGTAGAATGATCCTCCGTCGATAATTCCAATTGTATGAATTTTTGGACTCTATGGGATCTTAGTAAACACTAGATGTTTTTTTATGGTGTTTGTAAATGATGGTGACCATTTTGCGGCTTCTTGTATCAAATCTGGTTCATAGCTTCACCTAGCAACCGAGTGACACGATATTTAGGGCTCATTCGGAGAGAAGAATGGGCTGCATTATTTTGCAATTTACTTGTTTACTTTTCGCGCAAGCGGATTTTCTCAAGCCTGTAGGCGCGGTATTGCATGCCGTTCTCGTTTCACACACCGATATGAATGACTCATTCGGTTGTAAAATAATGTTGAATGGTCTAATAAGTTTACCATTTGACGTTCAAATTCATGATATTTTCCGAAATTATTTTAAATATATTAATCTGTTTGAAATAAATTGCTTGGTTTTCATGGAGTGCTATTTTTCTCTTTATTTGGTACAAATTGTAGCTCTTAAGTCTTCTGAGATTTCGGGTTTGAAACTGACAGACGGACAGACATAGCTATATCGATTTCCCTCGTCATGGTCGGATATGGAAATTAATATACATTCACATATTTTGTGAATGGTATATATATCAAGTAAATACTGTTTAAAGACTATATTCTGTTATTTTAAAAAGAACGCCTTAGCTCGTGCTAGGCTTACTCTAGTAGTGGTAGTGAGTGTTATAACCTTTACTCCTTGCTGATTTATTTGCATCCTTCTTTCAAATCACGTTCTCTACAGACCTTTATGACAATAGCAAATCCTATCCATACATTAGAAATGAATCTTGTGTCATTATTACTCCCAACTTCAGCCTTGAACATATGGCTCACATTTTAGGGGGCCCCGTATTCACAGACAAAACTTTATTAACCGATTTTCCTGAATAAACACCAAATGTTTGTTTTTCATCCAAATGAAACCACATTTGATTTTTTTATTTTATGAGGCTCCACCTTCACAGACAAAATTGTATGCAGCTCGGACAATTATATCATACAGCCCTCATAGAACCCAGGTTTTTTAATAAAATCTAACCAAATTTTTTTTAAAATTTATTATAGGAAGACCTCAGTAAGTAGACCAAATTGAATTCTTATTCCGACCCCAAAACTAAGTTATATATATTCTTAATCGGAATCCAAATTTGGCACTTTCCAGTTTTAGAGCGACACAAAGACCCTTCGAAAGAAACACCGAAACGCTGTATATTTATTTGTATTGTATACTCTTTCTCCGTTTCTTTCTGTCTTATTTACATGACTGATATTGCTTGGGGCTTTTCGGGGACACAAGAAATGTCAAATCGAATTTTGTGAGATAAGCATTATGTACGTATATGTGTGTATGTACAAACATCACATAATGTATAATGCATATCTGAAAACAAAGTTGTATACACTGCGAAATATCAGGGCATAAAATGTGCGAGTGTGTAGCACGATCTTTCTTTATTTATCAAATTGTTTGGAAATATTGCAACAATTTTTAAATTTTCGGTTCAGGCTATGTCCGACACATAGTTGACATAGTTGCCCGATTTTTATCAGATCAGATCAGCAGAGTTGGGTTCTAGTCAATATGGTTATGATATGGTTTTCCGATCTTGATCAGATCAGGCCAGCGGATGTGGGATTCCTCAAATGGATACAATCTAATTTGGTTTGATTTGGATGAAGAACATAATAGTTATGCTTTTAAGTGTTCATTCCGGAACAATCGGTTATAGGGTAAATATATGATTAGTTGTCTGATCTCGATCAGATCTGATCAAAGGTCGTAGGCCTTTTCAAATGGATACAAACCGAATTTGGTTTGATTTGGATGAAAACCAGAAGAGCCGATTTTATTATTGAGTTGTTGTCATTATTATAACTAGCTAGCCCGGCGTTCATGGCTATGCCTCCGATAGTTGACCTATGTTTGTTGTTGCGCTAGTGGATATCAAAAGATAGGGTATCAGTATAAAGTGTAGGAGGTTTAGATTTAAGGCCCCTTACATTTTGGTAGGCAAGACAAAAAGAGGTGACATTACAAACAAAGACACAGATAAACAGATAAGAAAAACAAATAATAACGCTATAGTCGATATTCCGACTATAAGATACTCACACTCAGCATTTATTCAATATTCGACTCACTCAAAAGTATGCAACAATGTAATTTTTTTGTGATGGTGGGGTGCTCTCACACAAAATATTTTTTTACGATTTTGTCTACAATTCAATCTTAATGAAATTTGGCAAATCGGTGGATTATGTGCTAATACATACATAAACCAAGTTTTAACTAAATTTGTAAAAATTGTGGGAGATATAAAAACTTTATCGATTTGCGAGGGCTGGAGGTTGGGGCGTTGACGTACAATGCTTTGCACGTTCAAGTGGACAAACGATACCAAGCCGCGGGGCTTCTTATGCGCGAAGACCTGGCTAGAAGCTACCACCTCCCATAACGGGCAACAAGAATAGCAAAGACGGAAAAAAAGCCATAAACAATTTACACTATCTACCGTTAGTATAGATGTTTTGTTTGAGTTAGGTGAGTTATTAATAGAGATAAAGTTAAAGAGATTATTGTAGTTATAACAAAGGACACGAAAAGGTTCATGCAGGAGATAGTTTAAATTACAGTGCTGAAGATAGATAGGAACATAATTTCTAGTAGTTCTACGTGGAACAGAAAAGCTAATTTGGCTACTTAAAGACGTCGATTCAATATCACCATTAATCAGCTTGTGTCTAAAGAAAGCATTAAGCATAACTCTACGATTTTGAAGAGATGGAAAGCCTATTAGCTGAAGCCTACTTGAATATGAAGCGAGGGGGTAAAAATTTCTTTTGAACACACTCAATGAGGTCCTGGTGATTCCTGTACTGTGGACACCAAAGACACGGACCAGCAAAGTATACAGCAGCTTAGTTTTATTATGATCATCAAATACCTACGAACATCGCTTGATAAAACCCAGAGCACACACAGCCTTATTGACGGTAATTGAATTATTGACGGTAATTTAGGGTCTAAAAGAACACCCAAGTCATCAAGTGAGTCAATCCGATCAAGGGGCATATTGTTAAGAAGGTACGATGTCTGCAGCGGTGTGCTACGAAAAAACAACATATCTTATTTAGAACAGCATTTAGAACAGTTGATATTAAATAAGTTGACTTGACACCACGATTGGAAAGAATAAATGTAATCTTGCAGTGTAAAGTGGGCGGAAGAGTCGTTGAAGGACAAGCGAAGTTTAACGTCATCATACATAAATACATAAGAGAGGGATAGTAGATGAAGATGAAGGGGATCAAGGTGGCTACCCACCGGTACCCATGATGTAACCCTAAGGGGCTTAGAGTAAGAGTCATTAAAAAGAACTTTCTGAGTTCTAAGATTAATGTAGTCGGAAATCCACTTACGAAGATGGGAAGGAAACCCAAGAAGATCCAACTTATGAATAAGTAAACTGTGATTTACGGAGTCAAATGTTTGCATTTTATTCTTAAATCCTTGTATGACAAATGAAGAAAATTCCAGAAAAATTAGTGGTGGTAGGCCCACGCTTCATAAGCCCATGCTGAGCAGATGAAATAATAGTACCACAAGAGTGTTGTAACTGTGAAGCTAATATTTTTTTCAGAATGCTTAGGAATAGCAGTTTCGATATACCCTGTAGTTTTTGACATCAGTCTTGTTCCCCTTCTTATGGAGAGGAATAATAAGCGACTCCTTCCAGAAGCTGGAAAAGACGAAGAATTCAAAGATCAACCACAAATCTTCCAAATCGGCTTGCAAAGAGCATCAGCGCAGAATCTGAGAATACACCCTAGATCCCCGGAACAACTTATGTTCATTAAGCAATAAGCTTTCAGTAACTAGGGGAGGTGGAATGTTATTAAACCTGTGTTAAGTATTAAGGATATACCTGATCGGACCGATACTTAAAGAATTAGTGGTTTGAAGGAACTTTGCAAACAAATTGGCAATGCCTATAAAAATATAATTGAAGAAGGTAGGACAGATGTTTTACGTTTTGAATTAACAAAGTTATAAAATTGTTTTAGGTGCTGAGGTAATTGTACCCTATAGCGATGCAAATATGCCTTATAGCACTCAGCATAAAGCACAGTGATCCTTGAACTAGCAGCAATATAACGCGAATAGTCCGAGGGCCATCCTGAGATCTTGCACTTCCTAAAGAGTCTAGATTTGATATTTTATAAATTATACAAGTGTGGAGTAAACCAAGCTGGCTTATTAAGCCTAACAGGACTACTGAGCGGAACCAAATCCTTAAAAATGGAGTAAAGAATTTTGTAGAAGCAGTCTACCGCAGTCTATATCTGCACAAGTTTATAAGCATGACCAGTCTGATTCAAGGATGACATCCTTAAGGCTAACGAAATCAGCCTTTCTAAATGAATATGTTCTAGCTGACAAGTTGGTAGATGCAGATACAGTTGGAATAAGAATATCCATAGCTACGTGTAATGATGGATGAAACTGATCTTCAGCAAGCAAAAGGGGACTAAGCCTGAGACCATTCATATAGAAGGGTCAAAGGCAAATATCAAATCAAGTTCGCGATTCAATGAGTTTGTTAAAAAATTAACTTAAGATAAGGACAATTTAAGTAGGCCGTCAACAAATTCGTGTTGCCTTGAAGCTATCAAACAGGCTGAGTAGATCGCAGAGGACCATGAGACATCACTGATGTTGAAACCACCAAAAACGAACAATTGATCAGTATCAGAAAGCATTGACACGATCGATTTATATAGCATTAAGATGATCCAAGTAAACAGAAATATCGGAACATGGAGGAATGTGAGAGGCAGTAATAAAGACAGAAAAACATTTAAAAGATACTTTAGTACTTATAAATTCAATTACGTGAGAAAAATTAAACACAATTGGTTCCAACGAAAAAATGGAGGGAGGGAGGTAAGTTGAACTCTATAGGCGATATGGTTATTAAAAGAGATACAATTTTTTTTGGGTACGGATTGTGCGGCTGCAAGGCGTCTAATTGGCGTCCGATTTCTAGTTCTGGCTTTAAACTCCTTCACTACTAGGTGCTTAGTAAAGAATTTTTTGACATCAAACATAAATTTAACCTTAGCCTTCGAACTATTAAATCTAGTTTTGGAATGGACATAAACAGAAACATATTCCGAAGTAGAATCTGAGGCAAATCTAGAAATTAAGCCCATCACATCAAATAAAGGCTTTGAAAATCCGATAAGGAATTATGCAGAGCAGCCGTCGGATATAGTCAAAGATACAGATGTCGCGACTAAGAACCATCAATTTCTTTACTATCCACATTCTCTAGATTGTCTGGAGGGCCTATCCGCATTAAAGCGTCGTAAAGATAGAATATGGATTTTTTGTTTCAGGAGTTTTTGGCGCTATTTAGTTTTCTAATATCGACCAGATCTGGTCTGTGAACGTGGGGTCCCTCAAATGTATACAAAACAAATTTGGGTTGAATGTTTTTATTTTAGCAAGCTCGAGGTCTAGTGAGAGAGGAACGCCGATATAGTTAAATCGGTTAAAGCTCAATTTGTATATTGAAATCCAACGGAAACCCAAAATTTGAGCAGCTTCTCACTGTTTTGCTCATCAGTAATCGTTATTAAGCTCTAATATCACTGGTGAAATATTATGTCTTTACATTCCATTCAAGCAAACCACGACCAGTTCTTTTGCTTATACTTTATTCATTAAACCTCAAGAACTCATATAATGTGTTCTTATCCTTAGCTACGTTAGCGTTAGCGCAGTATGTGTAACTTATATGCTCAGCGCTGATATGAGCGAGAGCGCGAGGGAAAATGTTATATACATCCATAATGAAGAGACGGTCGAGCATGCTAAACATGTGGACTCGGTACTTCCACTGCCCATTGCATACTTGTGTGATCATATTAGTTGCACTTAAGTTATGCTTGGGAATTTGGATTACGTAAACATTGCAGCTAAGTGCTACAAAGACACTGGGTACAGTGTGTATTCGATATGTATGTTTGATACAGTATATTACATAGCGCATATGACTCTTTTATCGTATATGACAACTGAACGCTGCAACTTATTAGCCATTATTTAACTGCCGATACACAGAAAAGGCCTTGTGAATTACAAACGAATCACATTTTGTGTAATTGAGTTAAAACTGGCATATTTTTATACTTGTACGCTAGTAGAGTAAACTAGTATATTGTATTCGTGCAAGTGTATGTAACAGGTAAAAGGAAGCGTCTCCCCGGCCCCATAAAGTATATATAATCTTGATCAACATTAACAACCGAGTCGATCTCGTCATGTCCTCATATCCGTCTGTATAAACACCTAGATCTCGGAGACTGTAAGAGCTAGAGAGACCAAATTTGGTATGTAGACTCCCCTTTGGGGCGTCAAATGATGTTTGTTAAAAAATTTTGCCCCGCCTCCACATATATATCTTTCATATACCTGCCTCAAATTTTCAAGCATTTAGTTGAAACGCGGTGTATATATGTATGTCGATTTGAGGAATTTGTTTTGTAATGTCATCTTGCCCACCAAAATGTAAGAGGCCTTAAATCTAAACTTCCTTAACTTTATACTGATATCCTATCATTTGATTTTCTCATATTAAAATGTGCAAAAAATTGGTTGAAACCTGATATTTTGGACTCAGCAATTTTTGCTAATAACTATATCGCCTATAGATTTGTCATGCTGGCAGTTTTACCTTATCAATAACTCAGTTTGTATTCATGGCCTTTACAGCTAGAGCTGTGCTGTATTTGGTGGGTAAATCAGAATTTAGGCCATCATTAATATAACCACCTTCTAGAGCTTTTGTCAAGTGCTCAACCTCTTGGCTATAGGTGTTGGCGGTTGTGCTCTTTTATTGTAAATTTAAGAGTTTGGCTGATATTGCTTCAACCGATTCTCCGCTTATTGTTCTTGATAGGGTGGCTATTATTTCAGCTATAGTTTATTCATCGCTTATTAAATTTCTTGCCTGGCCTTTTAATTTTGCGTTTACTAAATTTATTGCGGTCGCTTCATGATCGCCTTTTAGTGAATCTTCTAGATTCAATGCGTCTTTGAAACTCTGCAAATTTTCAGCTTTGCAATCGTACTCAAATAATATGGACGAAGATGTATTAATGAACTCTATATTGGTTTGAGTCATTGTGAGCTGTTTTTGTTCTATTGTGCCAGACTCTAAATCTGATTCGGAAGAATCAGTTATTGAACCAGTTTCTGATTCTATGTTTTCTTTATCTTTTGTAATAATCTAAAACAGTGGATTCATCAAACTCGGCTGGAAAATGTATGGTGTTTGGAACTAGTATATGCAGCTTATGTCTTTCTGCAACAAATAAAATGTTTTCCTTAAGCCGTGTTATTACTTCTTTTACTTGTAACGCTTATAACGATGTAAACTTAGTATTATGTTCTAATAAATTTATACTTACTTTGTCTAACGTGCTCTAATGTGTTTAAGTTTAGTGTCATTTGATATAGGTGTGCCTTTGTTTAAGCACTTAAATGACTTTTCAGACTCCTCTCGTAGCTATTTAATGTTAGCCATTATCGTTTGCGAATCCATTAGTTTTGGACTGCTACGAGACTATTGCTCCATCGAGTACTAGCAGAACAATATTTTTGTTTTGTAATGTATATATATATATATTTGTTTTTATTTTATTTATTCAAAATATAGACTTGGATTTTACATTTGAAACTTTTTAGATCCTGTCTAAATCATTTGCATTAATTATGATTATTTTTAATATTGAAGAATAAACTATCGGACATTAGAATGGTGCGTGGTCAATAGCGTGGTTATCAATCCTTAATCTTGATTTTCACCATCTACTTTATTTATTACATTTGTAGTGGAATCCACTGTCTTAGTATCAATTAAACCTATTTTGGGTATATTTTGTGTTTTTTGGTTTGGAATATTATGCTTATTTACATTTATAATATCTGTCTTACGTATTCTATTATCTCTCATACGCGTAGAAAAAATTTTTTTTTTTACAGATTCCTATCTATTGTTTCGCATAGCTTTGTAGGCTATGCTTCTAATTTGGCTGAAATGGCTCCGCTCAATTTTACAAAAAAAAAAAAAAATGGTATATGCCGCTGCTGGCGTGCTCTCATACAAATTGCTTTTTTTTACGCTTTTGTCTACAATTATTATCCGATCTTAATGAAAGTCGGCAAATCTGTAGATTGTGTGCTTCTACATATACGAACCGAGTTTCAACAAAACGCGTTACGATTTGTGGGAGATATAAGGTTTCTATCGATTTGCGGGGGCGGGAGGGGCGTCTCAAAATTTTCAGAAAACGCATTGTGACACTCTACAAGGAGAGCCTACATACCATGACCTCAGCTCTTATAGTCAGACTGACGGACAGACTGACATGGCTAAATCGACTCGTCTGTTGCTCCTGATCAAGAAAATATATGTTTTCTTGTTTTCTCTACTAGAGTACGAGTATAATTAACACAAAACAAGAGTGCGCCAAAAAAACCAACCGTTTTGAACAAAAGTCAGAGAGCGCGTAACCTCTCACTCACAGATTTGAATGCGAATGCGTTGGTTGCATATGAAAAATTGCATGTTTGTATATCAGAATGTATTTATGTATGCACAAAGTATTTGAAGACTACACATACGTTGACAAAATGCTATAAGAATCGGGCTACTTAGTTTTCCTTTCTTTTTATAGTTTTGCAAGGGTATATAAAGTTCGGGTACCCGCAGTTACCCTTCCTCTTTTTTGACTTTTTTGTCGCTGTCTAAAGTGGACCGCTTTCATGATTTGTACGACTGTAGTTGCCTGTGAGTTTTTGGTTTTAGTTCTTGTGTTGTGCATTTTACTTTTAAAACAAGAATTGTAACACATATTGCTAACTTAACAATATCCACTGCTTATTATTTATTTGGATAAACAAACTGCTTTCTCTGTTTTTACACTTTCCCATACAGTGTCTTAGTGTAAGGGTCTTTATTACTCTTCTGTGTCAGTAACTATCTGATATATTGGTAGCTTTAAGATCACATCCGTCTTGGTGCTCTTAATTGATAGTAAGACCCTTGAAATAATCCACTATGATGTATTGCAGCCCCGTCAGGTTTCCAATTCATGAGTACTTTACATCAAGTACGTGGTACTGCTTTTATTCCATTTTAATTCTAACATAAGCTTACAATATTTCCAATTACAAACAAGTAAGAACGCTATAGTCGATATTCCGACTATAAGATACTCGTCTCCGCATTTATACAACATTCGACACACTCAAAAGTATGATTAAAAAAAAATATTTTTGTTGGGGTGTGGTGTATTTCTACAAAGTGTTCTTTTACGTTTATGTCTACAATTATTATCCGATCTTAACAAAACTCTGCAAATCGGTAGATTATGTGCTTATACCTATACAAACCTAATATATATATATATAGTATAGTATAGTATATATATGTAATTTGTAATTTGTATATATATATATATATATATATATATATATATATATATATTTTTTGATGTTTTTATTTACTTATTTAAAATATAGACTTGAAATTGACATTATTATTAAACTATCTATTATTGAAACTATCTAGATCCTGTCTAAATCATTTGCCTTGTTCATATATTTCTATTTTAAACGTTTATTATGTAATTTGTATACTTTAAAAAATAAATTTGCGCACATAATGTCAACAATTATTATTTAAAGAGGAATAAGTCCTAAATCGACGTTACTTGATTCTACTTGCAGTCGACTCCACTCTCTTTGTACTTTGTATCTATTATATATTATATTTTGTGTTTTTTTTTTTTGAATATTATGCCATGTATGTACGGCTTATTTTCGTTTATAAAATCGGTTTTACTGATTCTATTATCTCTCATATGGATTAAAAAAATGCTTTCTTTATTTTGACTACACCGAGTTGTAAACTTTATTCTGGAGGGATTCCACGGAAAGGAGTATGTTGTCGGAGCGTATCTGGATATCCAGCAGGCATTTGATAGAGTGTGGCATGCAGGACTCTTGCATAAACTTAAAGATCTACTTAATCCACAGCTCTATCTTATTGTTAAAAGCTTTCTTCACGAACGATCTTTTAAAGTTGTTCAGGACGGGGTGTCCTCTCATGCAAAGACGGTCAGAGCTGGTGTACCTCAGGGTAGCGTGTTAGGGCCAACCCTTTACAGCCTGTATACGCACGATATGCCTTCAGCTGACAACATGCCGATCTCGGACCAGAGCAATCTGCTTGTCGCCACCTTTGCTGATGACACTGCGGTACTGGCCAGAGACAGTTGCGTCTTCACCGCTACAGATCTCATCCAGATCTATTTAAAAAAATTCGAGAACTGGGCCTGTAGATGGAATATTGCCATAAACACTGATAAGTGTGTACAAGTCACATACACTCTCAGAGCGCAAACCTCTCCTGGGGTATTTATACATGGTCAACTGTTAGAGCAAAAGGAAGCTCACAAATATCTTGGAGTCACTCTGGACAAGCGACTAAACTTCCAGCGCCATATAAATGATGTAGTTAAGCGTCTGAAGACAAAGGCGAGCAGTTTGGCTTGGCTTCTTAATGCCAGGAATAAACTGTCATTAACCAACAAGACGCTCATTTACAAAGTCATTCTGGCACCCATTTGGAGATATGGTATTCAGGTATACGGCATAGCGGCATAGCGGCTAAGTCGAACCTTAATAAAATACGTGTTGTGCAGTCCCAATTCTTGCGCAGAATTTCTGGTGCGGCATGGTACATACGCAACAGCGATATCCACAAAGAACTCCATGTACCGAGGATCGGAGATGTGATCAATCGCCAAGCTTCTGCATATCTAGACAAACTCGCACATCACCCTAACCAGCTGGCGCAAAGGCTCCTAAGAAGCAGACGTATCCACGGAGTAAGAATGAGAAGGAGGCTCAAGAGAGTCCACCCAACCGACCTGTCCCACAGAACCCTTTAATCTTCCCCTTTTGCCATCCAGTTACCCTATCATCTAGGTTTAAGTATGTAAATTTTTTTTTACATATATCTTGTTGAAATATAATTATCCTATAGTATAAGTTGTTAAAATTAGTAACAGTAAGCTATATATTTTTGTAAAGTAATAAACAAAACTTGATAAAAAAAAAAAGAAAAAATCTTTATTTTGACAGATTCCTACCTATTATAGTCTTTGCTTCTCATTGTGCAGAAATAGCTCCGCTCAATTTTACAAACAATTTTTTGATGTATATAAATATATTATGTCCCGGCCACTGTATCCAGTTCTCTTCTGCTGCATCACCTGGGCGTGGACGGATGTGGCATGCTGATGGTCCCCCGATGGCGCAAGTGGCGGTGTGCCCCTTGCACTTGTTGATTCGCAAGTGCTGGTGTCCTCTGCCTATGGGCTCAGGCGGAGCTGCTGCCGTTCATCGCACAAGTTGCAGTTAACATACAGGTTGATTTGCACGCTCCACTGCAGAGCGGTCCAGAGCAGTCACTCGGGCAGACGTCAGGCCTTTTTGGCAGTTGCTTCGGGATGGAGGTTTTATATTGATATCTAATTTATGGTTTTTTTTAGCTGAGTGAGTTGCAGTGTTGGGGATTTTGTGCTCAAGACTTGATTTGAGATGATCAAGCTCGGATTGTAACTTCTGGGCTGTTGCCCACGCGGGTGTATTAGAGAATAATAGCCACTTTATGCGCGCTATTCTCTTAGTAGTTTTTGTTTTAACACCTCCGCGTTTTCCCATTACACTCGCACTTCAGTTTTTTTTTTTTTTTTTTTTTTTTTTTTTTTTTGTAATGTTCCAGATGCATCCGTTAATCCGCTAATCCGTTGGTGTCGTCTGTTGCTTGTTTCTGCTGATGATTTGGTTTTTAATGTCTCACGGGTTCGAGTCCTTTGGTTTGTCCTTTTGCCCTGTCACAATCGTCTTGTTGGGTGGCCAAAAGGAATTGAAATTGAAAGTGTTATTTTTTTGAGGAACGTATGTTCCCTTCTGTGCTTTATTAATAATTGCATTCTTAAAACTCTAAAAGATACACTTTTGTGAGGTTAGCTCTAAGCTGCATCGCTGCTTCAGAAGGGAAGTCAGCGGCAGTGTAGTTTATGTATATATGCTTATATATAACATGTATAATGTATATGTATAATGAATAGAATTGTGGCCGCTACATTCAAGTGCGATCATATTACAATGCACTTGAAATGTGCTGTTTATTTTTTTTATGTTTACGTTCTTACTTGTTTCTTTTGTGCTCGCCCAACATATCCCAGCATTTTTTTGTGTTTTTTATACTCGTACTCTTGTAGAGTAAACAAGTATATTATATTCGTGCAAATATATGTAACGAACAAAACATAGCGTTTCGACCCCATAAAGAATATATATTCTGTCCGTCTGGCTGTCTGTCTGTCTATATGAACCACTTCATCTCGGAGACTATAAGAGATAGGGCTACCACTCGCTTTCTGACTTTCGCTCAAGACGGTTGCTTTTTTTCAATCTCCCGTATTGTGCTAATTTTTGCGTTTGCGTCTCAAATTTTAAGTTATGTTAAGTTTCTTATATTGTGCTTAATTTCGGTTTCGGTTTTAACGCAAACGTTAAAGTGAACTTGATGAAGGTGCTTTAAATTTTTGTTTTATTTTGCAAGGAAAAGCAAAAGCTGAGCTATAAGCATAAGCATGCAAGTGCTAGAATTGTATAAATTTCTTTTGCCCTGTATGTTGTTTTTGTTTTTGCTTGCGTGTCTGCTTGTAAGCTTATGCTATTTTTAGACTTTCAGTCTTGCTTGTTTTATTTGTTTGTGTTTTTAGTTATTCACTGTATTTGCGTTGTGTCGTTTCAGAAATTTTATCATTCCTATTTATCATTTTTAGTTATTCGCTGTATTGCGTCTGCTTGTTGTTGTGTTGTTACAAAACCGGCTTACTGCTGCTAGCTACCCAGTGAGAAATTTTTATCATTCGACATGATAAATAATAATGCTCTGAATTTCAATGGCTGACTGCTGCAAAAAAAAGTTGCCCTTTCAAGGTTGATTCTTCAGAGCCTATGCTTTTTTGTTGGCGTTGTGATGATATAAAAATATATAATAAAAATAAAATAAAAATATAAAATAATCATGGTTTGAAATTTACATGTGAGTTATGTCGTTTTGCTGAAGCCGAGCTGCGTTCGCTCTTAAGGACCGCAAAATTTCAAATCTAGACTCTTTAAGAAGTTCAAAATCTCGGGAATGTCCTCGTACTATTCGCGTTATATTGCTGCTCGTTCAAGGTGCACTGTCATTAATTCCGAGTGCTACAGCATATTTGCATCGCTGTAGGATAACATTTTCTCAGGACTCAAAACTATTTTATAATTTTGTGAATTCAAAACGTAAAACATCTGTCCTACCTTCTTCATTGTTTTATATATATACTAAAGCAAATACAGATCAAGGCATTGCCAACATGTTTGCAGAGTTCTTTCAAACAACTTAGTCTTCTCTTGAGTATCTTTCTGCTGATCAGAAATATAAGGTATAAGATATAAGGATATAAGGGTATATCTGAATATACCCTTATAGCTTACACATGTATAATAACATCCCACTTCCCCTACTTAAAGCTTATTGCTAAATGACCTTAAGTTTATTAAGCCTAACTTTTTTCCTGGTCCTGGTGCACTTTGTAAGGCGATTTGGAAGCTTTCTGATCTATCTTTGAATTCTTCGTCTATCCCTTCTCTCTGGAGGAGTCGTTTACTATTCCAATCCATAAAAAGGGGAATAATGCCTGAATGCCTGAAACTACAGAGGCATATCAAAACTGTCTGCTATTCCTAAGCTTTTTGAAAAAACTTTAGCTTAACAGTTACAAAACTCTTGTGGTTCTATAATTTCATCTGCTCAGCATGGGTTTATGAAGTGTAGGTCTACCACCAGTAATTTACTGGAATTTTATTCTTTTGTAATACAAGGAGTTAAGATTAAAATGCAAACTGACGTCATTTACACTGACTTCAGCAAAGCATTGGACTCGGTAAGCCACTGTTTACTTATTCATAAGTTAGATCTGTTTGGCTTCCAGCTATCTTCTTCGACTACCTTAATCTCAGGACTCAAAAAGTTCTTTTTAATTAGGAAAATTAAGCAGAATTGGTTCCGACAAATGGAATCAATAGCAATCAGTACGCCACTACCCTAGCGGGAGGGACGTTCAAATCTATAGGCGATATAGTTATTAGCAAAAATTGCTAATAACGTTCACAGACCAGATCTGGTCGATATTAGACAACTAAATAGCGCCAAAAACTCCTGAAACAAGAAATCCATATTCTATCTTTACGACGCTTAAATGCGGATAGGCCCTCCAGCCAATCTAGTGAATGTGGATAGTAAAGAAATTGATGGTTCTTAGTCGCGACATCTGTATCGTTGACTATATCCGACGGCTGCTCTGCATAATTCCTTATCGGATTTCCAAAGGCTTTATTTGACGTGATGGGCTTAATTTCTAGATTTGCCTCAGATTCTACTTCGGAAGATGTTTCTGCTGTCCATTCCAAAGCTAGATTAGAAAGTTCGAAGACTAAGGTTAAATAGTTTATGCTTAATGTCAAAAAATTCTTTACTGAGCACCTAGTAGTGAAGGAGTTTAAAGCCAGAACTAGAAATCGGACGCCAATTAGACGCCTTGCAGCGGCACAATCCGTACCCAAAAAAAATTGTATCTCTTTTTCATGTCTATCAATATGTAAAAGGCCTTAAATCTAAACTTCCTAAACTCTATACTGATAGAGTATCTTTTCATTGCCACCTATTAATATGTACTGAAACTTGCCTGAAACTCGGCAAATTTTCCTAATAACCATATCGCCTATAGAGTTCAACGTACCTCCCTCCCTCCAACTTTTCGTTGGAACCAATTCTGTTTAATTTTTCTCACGTAATTGAATTTATAAGTACTAAAGTATCTCTTAAATGTTTTTCTGTCTTTATTACTGCCTCTCACATTCCTCCATGTTCCGATATTTCTGTTTACTTGGATCATCTTAATGCTATATAAATCGATCGTGTCAATGCTTTCTGATACTGATCAATTGTTCGTTTTTGGTGGTTTCAACATCAGTGATGTCTCATGGTCCTCTGCGATCTACTCAGCCTGTTTGATAGCTTCAAGGCAACACGAATTTGTTGACGGCCTACTTAAATTGTCCTTATCTTACGTTAATTTTTTAACAAACTCATTGAATCGCGAACTTGATTTGATATTTGCCTTTGACCCTTCTATATGAATGGTCTCAGGCTTAGTCCCCTTTTGCTTGCTGAAGATCAGTTTCATCCATCATTACACGTAGCTATGGATATTCTTATTCCAACTGTATCTGCATCTACCAACTTGTCAGCTAGAACATATTCATTTAGAAAGGCTGATTTCGTTAGCCTTAAGGATGTCATCCTTGAATCAGACTGGTCATGCTTATAAACTTGTGCAGATATAGACTGCGGTAGCCTGCTTCTACAAAATTCTTTACTCCATTTTTAAGGATTTGGTTCCGCTCAGTAGTCCTGTTAGGCTTAATAAGCCAGCTTGGTTTACTCCACACTTGTATAATTTATAAAATATCAAATCTAGACTCTTTAGGAAGTGCAAGATCTCAGGATGGCCCTCGGACTATTCGCGTTATATTGCTGCTCGTTCAAGGATCACTGTGCTTTATGCTGAGTGCTATAAGGCATATTTGCATCGCTATAGGGTACAATTATCTCAGCACCTAAAACAATTTTATAACTTTGTTAATTCAAAACGTAAAACATCTCTCCTACCTTCTTCAATTATATTTTTATAGGCGTTGCCAATTTGTTTGCAAAGTTCCTTCAAACCACTAATTCTTTAAGTATCGGTCCGATCAGGTATATCCTTAATACTTAACACAGGTTTAATAACATTCCACCTCCCCTAGTTACTGAAAGCTTATTGCTTAATGAACATAAGTTGTTCCGGGGATCTAGGGTGAATTCTCAGATTCTGCGCTGATGCTCTTTGCAAGCCGATTTGGAAGATTTGTGGTTGATCTTTGAATTCTTCGTCTTTTCCAGCTTCTGGAAGGAGTCGCTTATTATTCCTCTCCATAAGAAGGGGAACAAGACTGATGTCAAAAACTACAGAGGCATATCGAAAATGCTATTCCTAAGCATTCTGAAAAAAATATTAACTTCACAGTTACAACACCCTTGTGGTTCTATTATTTCATCTGCTCATGAAGCGTGGGCCTACCACCACTAATGGAATTTCCATTTGTCAAACAAGGATTTAAGAATAAAATGCAAACATTTGACTCCTAAATCACAGTTTACTTATTCATAAGTTGGATCTCCTTGGCTTCCCATCCTATTTTCTTAAGTGGATTTCCGACTACCTTAATCTCAGAGCTCAGAAAGTTCATTTTAAAAACTCTTACTCTAAGCCCCTTACGGTTACATCACGGTCACCTCGGTCCCCTGCTCTTCACCTTATTTATCAACGAATGATGACCGTGATTCTTTCAAATCGTTGTGTCAGGTCAACTTATTAAATCTCAACTGTTCTAAATGCAGTTCTAAATAAGATATGTTGTTTTGTCGTAGTACACCGCTTCAGGCATCTTACCTTCTTAACGATATGCCCCTTGATTGTGTCGACAAATTTGTTGACTTGGGTGTTCTTTTAGATCCTAAATTAAAATTCGACTTACACATTTCAATTACCGTCAATACGGCTGTGGGGTGTTCTAGGTTTTATTAAGCGATAGCCGAAGGAATTCGATGACCCTTATACAACTAAATTAATGTATACTTCTCTGGTCCGATCTATTTTGAAGTACGCATCATGTGTTTGGTGGCACAATCACCAGGACGCATTTAACTCTGATCAAAAGATATTTGAACTGTTTGCTCTCCCCAAAAGCTCCATTCCTTCACGCCAGTCCTCGTTTTTGCCGTCTTTGCGATCCGTGTCGCACGTTATGGAGCTGCGCTCTTCGGCCAGTTGGGTAAGAAGTGGGAGCTTCTAGCCTGGGTTTCGGGCGTAACAAGTGTCAGATTACCAGTCGGTGCCCAACATAATTAAGAGTCTGCACATGCGACTTGGGCAGAGCCAGTGTTGGCGGCACCTCGTTCTTAGTCAGCATAATGAATTGTCGTCAGCACTATTTCGCGCAGTGTCCAATTTGGTTATCCATTGTTAACTTTCACGAACACAATACCTGAGCCTACCGGGTAAAACAATATTACAAATTGTAGATGCTCATACGTTACAAGAGCATATTATGTATTATGTGCATTTTGAAAGAGTACAGAATAGTTGATAAATTTTAAAATCTTCTATAATTTGAATGCTGCTGTCTATTTCCTCTTTGTGAAGATCCATAGTTTGTATTCCTTGATCCATTTGGAAAATTAAATTGTTGTGTATTTATATCTTGGTATCTTTGATTATACAATCTAGGGAAATTTCCATAAGTTTGATGTGGATCTGAAATGAAAGTTGATTTACATGCATTAATAAAATTTTCTTTTTATAGTCGTACTCTAGTGTAAGTGAGCCATGTACATATAATATATTCATTCGTAAGCATACTACACATTATTGCATTTGCTATCAGCTACAATTGTTTAAACGTTAGGGTTGTTAAATCCATCGAATAAAAATAACACTTGCATAAAGCTTTGTTGCTCATAAATACGTTCCCACGATAGTAGCCAAATAATGAAGACTATGATGACTATGCTCTCGCCCGACATTAGCACCCTGCTAATATAATTATATAATATAATAATATAAAAATATGCCTTAGGTAAGATTTTTTATATTACCCAATCCGATTCTTTACATTGTCCGCTCGTTTTTAATTTAATTTAATTCATTTGTAAATGGTATCCTAGAGCTACAAGCAAAGAGTAATTACGCTAGTCACGACTTATTTAGATGGATGTCAATATAAAACATCTTACCTAAGGCATATTTTTATATTATAACTAATTAGTTAAATTGGCTATTCATACTGACAAAATTATATTATTATATATAAATTATTATATATTTGAATACCATAGAATAACGAAGGTGTCAAGTATGTCTTAGCAATAAGAAGTTTAAGTTAAACTGCAAGGAAAGAAGATTTGCCTTTGTACACTGTAAGGCCTTCCAAACGCTTTTTTAATATGAATATGCCGTGATAATGTTTCATTCATGGTTATCCCTAATATAGCTGCATGGTTTACATACTCTACATACAATCTCTCTAGATTGATTGTGTAAATTTTCTTTTTATATAACACCAAACATTTGCAGATATATATATATATATATATATATATGTTTGTTTTATGCATATTTTATATATATATATATATATACATATATATATATATATATATAAAATATGCATAAAACAAACATATTTTTACAAACATACAGAAGGTCGACGCGAGTTTTTGCATGCTAAAAAATATTTCAGTAGTTCTGTAAATAAAAACAATTAAGAACACTATAAATTTTGTGTTTGGTTTTATAACTTTGAACAATTTTTTGGAATTTTTGTGATTGCAAGTTGTGCAGTTGTTGCAGTTGAAATCACAAAATTCGAGTTTTAGTAACGTTTCTTTTTAAATCTGATATCATTATATCGTCGATCGTAGACGTTTAGATCATGGCAGCATTAATTGCTTAAATTTGTATAGTTTTAAAATTATGTTTAGTTTAAAGTTTATTTTTTGCTTCTTTTGTTAATGCTAATCAAAGACAAGTAAGAACACAACAGTCAATCTTGCTTGACAGATAAATACCATAATAAACCACTACTAATAAACCACTACTAAAAATATATAAAACCCGCTTTTGAATCACTTCGGACAAGTTCGGACTTGGGGCCTCTTAAATATCAACTAAATTTGGGTCTATTTGGATGAAAAACAAACATGAATAAATGAACACCAAATTCCGAGAAAATCGGTTATATGAGGGCTATGTGATATAGGGTCCGATCTGAATAAAATGTTGTCTGTGAATGTGGGGTCTTCTTTAATGGATAAAAAACAAATTTACATTTTGTGTTCATTTAGAAAAAATTGGTTCAATGGGGCTATGTGATGTAGTTGCCCGCTCTGAATAAAAGTTGGTCAACAGACGTGGGACCTCCTAAAATTAATTTAAACCAAATTTGGTTTGTTTTGGGTGAAAAGCAAACAATCGATCTAAATAAAATTTTGTCAACAGACCGTAAGCCATCCTAAAATGAATACATACAACTGAATTTGGTTCGATTTGAATGAAAAACAAAAATGCTTTATTCATTCCAAAAAATTTAATTCAATGGCGGCTATATGATATATTGACCCGATCCGAATAAAATTTGGTGAGTTTCTGCCTGTTATATACACTTCGCAAACTTGAACTCTAGGTACAAGGTATAATTATCAGTGATTATATCTACTTCAACAGCTCCAAGAAGCGCCTTGTATCTATATAGATTTATTCGCTAATTCTGTTGCTGCGAAACTACCGGCTGCCGCCCAGTTCTGGCTGAACTCCAGCATGAATAGATTGCCTATTGAGAAAGAGCCACCCACGAATTAATCCAGAGTCGACCTGTGCGAGGCAAATCTCCCGCACTCGAAGATCACGTGATACAGGCTTTCTACTGCGTCTCCTTCGCACCAAGAACATTCATCTGTGTGGTCATGTCCAAATCTTATTTCTGAGTTGAGGGAGTTATTAATAGAGATAAAGTTAAAGAGATTATTGTAGCTACAACAAAGGACACAAAAAGGTTCATGCAAGAGATAGTTTAAATTACAATGCTGAAGAGAGATAGGAACATAATATCTAGTAGTTCTGCGAAGAACACAAAGAGTAATTTGGCTAATTAAAGACGGCGAGTTAATTTTACCATTAATCAAGTCATGTATAAAGATAACATTGAGCATAACCCAGAACACCTCAGCCTTATTGAAGGTAATTGAAATGTGTAGGTCATCAACTGAGTCGATCCGATCAAGAAGGTACGATGCCTGAAGCGGTGTACTACGACAAAACGACATATCTTATTTAGAACTGCATTTAGAACAATTGAGATTTAGTAAGTAAACCTGACACCACTATTGAAAAGAATCAAAGTCATCTTGCAGCCTAAATTGGGAGGAAGAGTCGTTGAAGGACAAGCAAAGTTTAATGTTGTCGGTGTACATTGGTACACGAAAATGGGATACAACTTGAGACTGGTCGTTGATAAATAAGGTGAAGGGAATGGGGCCGAGGTGGCTACGCTGCGGTAACCCTAAGGTAACCCTGATGTAACCCTAAGGGGCTTAGTAATGGTTTTCGAAAAAGCTTAGGAATAGCAGGCAGTTTTGATGCCTCCATAAATTTGGGCATCGCCTTTTTATATAGAGGAATAATAAACGATTCCTTCCAGAGAGAACGGAAAGACGAAGCATTCAAAGATAGACCTGCAAAAAAGTTAGGCTTAGTAGACTCATTAAGCTCATTAAGCAATAAGCATACACTAACTAGCTGAGGTGGGATGTTACTAGACCTGTGTAAGCTATAAGGGTATATCTGATCAGACCGATACTTAAGAGATGAATAAGTTGTTTAAATAACTCTGCAAACTAATTGGCAATGCCTTCATCTGTATTTGCTTTAGTATTTATATAAAATATTAAAGAAGACAGAACAGATGTTTTACTTTTTAATTGACAAAATTATAAAATTGTTTTGGCTCCTGAGTAAATTGTACCTTACAGCGATGCAAATATGATTTATAGCACTCGGAATTAGAGAGTCTAGATTTGATATTTTTATATTAGACAACTATGGAGTAAACCAAGCTGGCTTATTAAGCCAAACAGGACTACAGTAAAGAATTTCGTAAAAGAAATCTACCGCACTGCCCATACAAGTGTACAAGTATGACGAGTCTGATTGAAGGATGGCATCGTCAAGGCTAACGAAATCAGCCTTTGTAAATGAATATGTTCTAGCTGATAAGTTGGAAGATGCAGATACAGTTGGAATAAGAATATACATAGTAACATGTAATGATGGCTGAAACGGGTTATCAAGAAGCAAAAGAGGACTGACTCTAGAGACCACGGAAATGGAAGGGTCAAAAGCAAATATAAGATCAAGTTGGCGATCCAATGAGTTTCTTACAATTCAATTAGGCCGTCAACAAATTCGTGTTGCCTAGAAGTTATCAAAACGGCTGAGTCGAGAGAGGACCACGTGACGTCACAGATGTTGAAATCACAAGAAACGAACAGTTGATCAGTATCAGAAAGCATTGACGCGATCGATTGACTATCATTAAGATGACATAAGTAAACAGAAATATCGGAACGTAGAGGAATGTAAGAATCACTGACAAAGACAGAAAAACATGTAAGAGACACTTTAGTACATATAAATTCAATTACGTTAGCAAAATTAAGCAGAATTGGTTCCGACAGAAGGCCGGAATCAACAGCAATCAATACGCCACCACCCTGGCGGGAGGGACGGTCAAATCTATAGGCAGTGTAATTATTAGGAAAGATTGCAGAGTCAAAGATATCGGGTTTTGACCATGTTTCAGTAAAAATTGAAATATGAAAATTAAAAGACAGGCTATCAGTGTAAAGTTTAGAGAATTTAGATTTAAAGCATCCTAACATTTTGGTAGGCAAGAAACAGATGAAGTTCGTTTTTTGGAGCTATTAGAGGGTACGGATTGTGCGGCGGCAGGGAGTCTAATCGGTATCCGATTTCTAGTTATAGATTTTCTAGTTCTAGCTTTTAACTCCTTCACGGCTAGGTGCTCAGGCCTGAAAGATTTCTGACATATTGAGTAAAAATAGTAGTCCGGAACACCAATCTTGAAAACTTCTTTACTTTTTTACCTTAGTTCGAGGACTATCTGAGTTAGTTTTGTAATGGTCATAGGCGGAAACATCTTCTTATGTAGAATCTAAGGCTGGTCTAGAAATAAAAACCATCTTCGGATCGGGAACACCGATAGGAGGTCTAGTCAAGGCAGCCACAGCAGTAGGTTTACTGCTGGAAAGTTTGACAGGTTGAGCAGTTTTTAACCTTTGCTGAGACGAAGGAACCTTCAATTTCTGTGTTATCCACCTATTCTAGATTGGCTAGCGGGCCTATCCCCAGAAAATCGTCCGCATTAGGCAGCCGCTGTACGGGCTGGGGACTGTAACTATCGAACGGACTAGGAGTTCTAAAAATAGAATATGGAGTAGTTTTCTAAGGGGTATTTGGCTCTGTACCGAGGCCATTAACTTTCTTGCGCTTCAGAGACTCCATATAAAAATATGTAAAATTTGATGCGAGCGTCGCGAATGACGTATTTAATTGCTTAAAGCCAACGTGAAGAGCCTTCCTTTGCGTTCCTTAAGAACGAACGCATTCGGCTTTAGCAGGACGACACAATTCACATGTAAATTTCAAACCATGATTATTTGTAAAATAATCGCTTATACGGACCGGTGTCCGTATTGGCACATTTGTAATAAATGGTGTTACGAGAAAGACAACAAAAAAGCATAGGCTCGGAAGAATAAGCTATGTAGCAGTCAGACATTGAAATTGAAAGCACAATAGGATTGATAAAATTTCTCACTGAGTGGCTGGCAGCAAAAACACGGATTTGTAACGACACAACAACAAGCAAATGCAATATAGCGAGAACTACAACACAAACAAATATCACAGCCAGAAAAGAGTCTAAAAATAGTATAAGCTTACAAGCACAGCGCAAGCACGACAAAATCCAACACACAGCACGATGAGTACAAAAGGAAATATAGGATTGGCGGCAATTGTATGCTTATGCTAAAAGATCAGCTTCTGGTTTCACAATAAAAAAAATATGTAAAGCAGTTTTATTAAGTGCTTTGGCTTTCGTTAAAACCGAAATCGAAATAAGCACACAAATATTTTTTTTTTTGGGCTGGGGTGTTTTCACACAAAATGTTTTTTACGATTTTGTATACAATTATTATCCGATCTTATCAAAACTCGCCGGTAGAGTATGTTGTTATACGTATACAAACCGAGTTTTAACTAAATGCGCTCAAATTTGTGGAAGATATAAAGTTTTGCGGTTTGCGGGGGCAGGAAGGGGCGTAGCAAAATTAAAAAACAAACTCGATCTGACGCCCCACAAGGGGAGTCCAGTTCACGTACCAAATTAGGTCTCTCTATCTCTTACAGTCTCCTAAATCTAGGTGTTCATAAGGATGAACAGACGGCCGAACGGACAGACGGGCATGGCTAGATCGACACGGCTGTTGATGCTGATCAAGGATATATATACTTTATGGGGTCTTGGACGCTTCCTTCTGCCTGTTACATATATTTGCAAGAATACAATATACTCGTTTACTCTACTAGAGTACGAGTATAAAAAAAAAAATTCACAATATGGAAGATTACAAAAAAATATCAACCGTCTTGAGTGAAAGTCAGAGAGCGAATGCGCGTGCCCACAAAGGAGCTGCGTTTGGTGTTTTCAGGTAGTCCACGTTGCCAAGTTTGGGATGAGTTGTTGTTTTAGCGCATTTTGGATGACCGGTCCTAACGGTCCTGCCACCTTGTGATGCTTTGGTCTCTCTCATGAATCTGTTCCGTCACGTTGATAGAAGCATCCCTGCCAAGACCAGCACTGCCTCGTCCGAAATGGTTGAGAAGGCACTGATGAGTCGTATGGCGCTTAGGTAAGTAGCGCAAAAGGCTCTTCTGTATCTTGGAACCCCCATCGCTCGCCCTCAAATAGGTGCTGCACAAAGGATGATAGCGCTATTTACGCTGAAGTGCATGTGCATGTGTTCGAGGTGCTCTCGGAAGGACATTCTCGTATCGGGCATGACTCCCAAGGTATTTGATGGAGCGTTGAGAATATCGCAGTGTTGCCTACCAGTATGCTTGTAGTTTCCAATTTCTTTCGGCCGACAAGAAGTCTTCTGGCCTGTCGATGCCAACCAGTGAGTGATGCTGCAGCTGTACGCTGCCTCGGTAGCTTTTACCTGTTTGCCGACAACGACCACAGCTATGTATATATCATGTATTATGTATATATCATATATATCATGTATATATCATATATATTATATGTATCATATATATTATATATATCATATATATGACATATATGATATATATCGTATATATCATATATATATATCATATATATCATATATATCGTATATATCATATATATCATATATATCATATATATCATATATATCATATATATCATATATATCGTATATATCATATATATCATATATATCATATATATCATATATATCATATAAATCATATAAATCATATAAATCATATAAATCATATATATCATATATATCATATATATCATATATATCATATATATCATATATATCATATATATCATATATATCATATATATCATATATATCATATATATCATATATATCATATATATCATACATATCATATATATCATATATATCATATATATCATATATATCATATATATCATATATATCATATATATCATATATATCATATATATCATATATATCATATATATCATATATATCATATATATCATATATATCATATATATTATATATATCATATATATCATATATATCATATATATCATATATATCGTATATATCATATATATCATATATATCATATATATCATATATATCGTATATATCGTATATATCATATATATGATATATATCATATATATCATATATATCATATATATCATATAAATCATATAAATCATATAAATCATATAAATCATATATATCACATATATCATATATATCATATATATCATATATATCATATATATCATATATATCATATATATCATATATATCATATATATCATATATATCATATATATCATACATATCATATATATCATATATATCATATATATCATATATATCATATATATCATATATATATATATATCATATATATCATATATATCATATATATCATATATATCATATATATCATATATATCATATATATCATATATATCATATATATCATATATATCATATATATCAATATCATATATATCATATATATCATATATATCATATATATCATATATATGATATATATCATATATATCATATATATCATATATATCATATATATCATATATATCATATATATCATATATATCATATATATCATATATATCATATATATCATATATATCATATATATCGTATATATATTATATTATATTATATTATATTATATTATATTATATTATATTATATTATATTATATTATATTATATTATATTATATTATATTATATTATATTATATTATATTATATTTTATTATATTATATTATATTATATTATATTATATTATATTATATTATATTATATTATATTATATTATATTATATTATATTATATTATATTATATTATATTATATTATATTATATTATATTATATTATATTATATTATATTATATTATATTATATTATATTATATTATATTATATTATATTATATTATATTATATTATATTATATTATATTATATTATATTATATTATATTATATTATATTATATTATATTATATTATATTATATTATATTATATTATATTATATTATATTATATTATATTATATTATATTATATTATATTATATTATATTATATTATATTATATTATATTATATTATATTATATTATATTATATTATTTATATTATATTATATTATATTATATTATATTATATTATATTATATTATATTATATTATATTATATTATATTATATATATTATATTATATATCATATATATCATATATATCATATATATATTATATTATATTATATTATATTATATTATATTATATTATATTATATTATATTATATTATATTATATTATATTATATTATATTATATTATATTATATTATATTATATTATATTATATTATATTATATTATATTATATTATATTATATTATATTATATTATATTATATTATATTATATTATATTATATTATATTATATTATATTATATTATATTATATTATATTATATTATATTATATTATATTATATTATATTATATTATATTATATTATATTATATTATATTATATTATATTATATTATATTATATTATATTATATTATATTATATTATATTATATTATATTATATTATATTATATTATATTATATTATATTATATTATATTATATTATATTATATTATATTATATTATATTATATTATATTATATTATATTATATTATATTATATTATATTATATTATATTATATTATATTATATTATATTATATTATATTTATATTTTATATATATGTGCAAAGCTCTTATAAAATTACCTGGCACGTGGTAATAGTTCAAAAAATTTCCAACATTATTTTGATAACTATAATTTGGCCCGTTATCTGTTCTTGGATTCCGCATGCTTGAAGATACAAGTCTGTGTCCACTAGGCGGTATATATGCCTTTGTTAAGTTAGCATTAAAACCTAAAAAGTAAAACTTTGATCATTATATTATTTGCTTATATGACAAGTAAATATGCAATAAAAACAAACGAGCATTATTATAACCTTATCGTATTTCAAAATGGAATTTTCTCGAGCATATTGTCATGCGACAAATTTAAATGAATTTCGATGTTGTTAATTGGACTTAACGTGTTTGGACTTCTGATATGCGCATTTCTAGAATGGCGGTCTGATATGTGTATACGACAAAATAACAGATCTATTTTGACTATGATATAGAATCATATAAGTTAATTTTCCAAGTTATTGCGTTTGAGTATTGTATTCGTGCAAATGTATGTAACAGAAATTAGCGTCTAAAATATATATATATATATATATATATATATATATATATATATATATATATATATATATATATATATAAACGTTAATATATATATATATATATATATATATATATATATATATATATATATATATATATATATATATATGATCAGGAGCAACAGCCGAGTCGAAAAATGCATTCTTTTGAGTGTGGGCAATATTGAATAAATGCTGAGTACTAGTATCTTATAGTCGGAAGATCGTCAAGAGCGTTCTTTCTTGTTTTTTGTTTGTGTATTAGCTTTTCTATGACACGTTACGCTGCAAAAATTTCCATTGTATTTTTCTTAGTGACGATTGTCTACAAATTTATTTAAACCTTTTTTAGGTTTTTTTTTCAATTCATTTTGGTTCCCATTTTACTATTATTATTTCAGAAGTATAACTATTAAGAAAAACTAAGTAGTACGATCGTTATGAAATATCGTCAACGGATGTGTGGCTTTTAAAAAAATTTGTTTCTGCATAGACAGCGGAAGTTGTCTTGTATTTTTAAATACAAACGTTAATTAAGCATACAGAAAAACATTCTGTTAAACAAATACAATGTAAGCTTCCTTATCTCACACTAATGCTGGCCATATGGCCAGCGAAATTTATCGTTCATTCTAAATCTATATTTCTGCCCAGCTTTGCTGCTAGACGGACTCTTCGTCAGCAACCGGCATCCGCTATTTATACACACATACAAATACATGATGCTTCTCTTATAATTTAGTAAAGGTAAGGAGAGCGAAACAGTAAGAATATTTGAAAGTTCATTCCCCATCTCTCTTCAAAAGTGATAGATTAATTCGCATAGAAACAGACGGACATGGCTATATCGAGTCGGCTTGTTATGCAGATCATGAATATATATGCATGTATGGGGTCGGTTTGAACACATAGATCTCAGAAGTCTTAAGAGCTAAAGCCGATGCTTTTGGTGAAGATGGAGTTTCATCCAGATCGGGCCCCTATAATATAGCTCATATATAACCGAATTAACATTTAGATCAACACTTTTTTGTTTTTCATCCATATCAAACCAAATTCAGTTCGCATCTATTTCAGCAGTTCTCTAGGCAAATTTGATTCATATCTGGCCTTATATCATATAGCTCCCATATAACCGATATTTTCAGAATGAACACATCAAATCATGGAATGCGTACAATGCGCAGCACGTTCATATGGACCCGCAGCGACACCAAGCCACGGCGCTTGTTACGCACGAAACCTAGGCTAGAAGAACCGGATTCCAGCAAAACCGGCCGAGAGGCGCTACCGTATATCATGCGACACGGAACGCAGGAGAGAAAAAAATTCGCTCGCTACTTTCAATGAAAAGAACACGAACACTAAAAGATTAACATTATCTATTTGCTAAGTGCGTTAGTATAGATGTTTTCTTACAATTAAGAGAGTTGTTAATGGAGAGGGAGTTAAAGAGATTGTTATAGTTAGAAAACAGAGCACGAAAAGGTCCATGCAAGACATAGTTTCTAGAAGTTCTACGAGGGACAGAAAAACTAATTTGGGTCATAAATGTCGGAAAGTCAACTTAACCATTAAACAGCTTATGTATAAAGATAACATTAGATATTGGATCACAGTTCAAGCCACGGAGAGCAATAGGTACTTTAAAATAGGTCGGACCAGAGAAGTGTACAGAGTTGTATAAGGATCATCGAATTCCTTCGACCAACGCATAGTAACACCCAAACACTCACTCCTCATTGACGGTACTTGAAATGTGACGATCAAATTTCAAATAAGGGTCAAAAATAACACACAAGTCATTTACGATATAGATCCGATCAAGAGGATTATCGTTAAAAGGTATGATGTCTGAAACGGTATGCTTCGACGCAAAGGCATAACTTTGCATTTAGAACAGTTGAGAATTACTAAGTTAGCCTGACACCACGTTTGAAAAGAATCAAGGTCATCGTGCAGCCTAAAGAGGAAGGAAAGTACCTGCAGAAGGTCATTGATAAATAGGATGAAGAGAAGAGGGCCGAGGAGGCTACCCTGCGGTACCCTTGATGTAACCGTAAAGGGGCTTAGAAAAAGAATTTTTAAAAAGAATTTTCTCGGTATTGAGATTTACGGAGTATTGGGTATTGAGATTTAGGTAGTCGGAAATCCACTAAAGAAGAAAGGATGGGAAGTCAGGGAGATTAAACTTATACTTATAGAAAGAAGTAAACAGTGATTTACTGAGTCAAATGCTTTACTGAAGTTCTTGTTGTTGTAGCCGATCTGGAGAGTACAGGTACATACAGGGATAACATTTATGTAGAGGACAAACACAAAAGTATCTCAGGCAAAGGGGGCAGAGGTCTAGATAACTGATAAGAAACCGTTTATCTCTATTCAAGGATACTGATGTCTCGGCCTTTAGTGATGATTGAGCATTCATATGTATAGTTAACCAGTTTAAGCTCGGGAGGTAGCACAGAAATCTTCGATACATACAAGTTGAACAACAGAGGCGACAGCACACGGCCTTGAGCGGCGCCTTGCTTGATCCGACGGAGGCCCGACTTGGCGCCTCGAAACTCCAAATATGCCTGTAAGGTAATTGCCAAGGGAGTCGGTCAGAGTAAAGGAGAAATGTCGGAAAGCATTGTTGAGTGGCAGGCCTTTAAATGATCCAGTACCACTAGGATGGATCTTTCGAGCGGCTTCTTGTTGTTCAACCCGATCACAATAGCTGTCGTAAGCTCGCAGAGGGCTGGTTCGTTCTTCTTCCAGCTCGAAAACCATGCTGGTGATCAGCCAGGATGAAATGGTCCTGCATATCCGGTATATCCATGGCTTGGTGCATATGTTGAGAAGGTCGATGAGGAACCTAGGCCTTTTTCAGCCACATGCTTGAGCATCACTGCCGCAGGTTCATCTGCACCTACGGCCTAAGTTTTTAGCCGCTCTCCCTAGACTTTGCTGAAGTAAGTGTAAACGACTTCAATTCGCTTTTTAGTCTTAAATCCTTGTATGACATAAGAAGAAATTTCAAGTAAATTAGTGGTGGCAGACTTACGCTTCATAAACCCATGCTGAGCAGATGAATTTATAGAACCACAAGAATGCTGAAGTTCACATTTTTTCAAAAGCTAGGGAACAGCAGACAGTTTCAACATGCCTCTGTAGTTTTGGGCATCAGTCTTACTCCTCTTTTTATGGAGAGGAATAATTAACGACTCATGCCAGATAGATGGGAAAGACGAACAATTCGAAGATAGATCAAAAAACTTAAAATCGCCAATTCTCACACGTAAATTTCAATCATGTTTTTGGTGTCCACAATACTGGAATCACCAGGACCTCCTTGAGCCCGTTCAAAAGAAATTTTTACTATTTGCTCTCCCTTAACATTCAAGTAGGCTTTTGCTAATAAGCCTTACATCCCTAGAAAACCACAGAATTATGTTCAATGTTATCTTTATTTATAAACTGATTAATGGTGAAATTGACTCTCCGACTATGGTGGCGATAGTATACCTCTCAAACACCATAAAAATAAAAGTTAAAAACATTAGATCAATTTAAATGAAAACGTTTTCCATTCGAAAACGAAAATGCTTTATCACTCGTTCTAACAGATCATAAGACTCAGAGCAAAATCTTCACGAGAATCCTAAAGTTGACTGTTAAGCGATGGATTTTATTTGCTCTTTCATTTTAATCTATTTAGATGTTTAGCTTTACGAGTGACTTTTCACACAGTGTCAACACACGCTCTTAAAATTCTAAATTTGAACGAATTTTGGAAGCACAACAATGCGAATCTGTCTTGAAGTCTTCGTCGCTCAGAAGTATGTGAAAGTGATTTTTTTTATATGCCCTTTCATATATTTCCCAAGCTTAAAGTAGAGATGGGATCGGGGTAATCGAGAATCCACCGAATCCCGGGCACTTTGACGGAGATTGGGAGGGAACGAAAAGCCCGAAAATATAAACGAGCGGGATTCTAAAAGTTCGGGCCGACCGTTTCTGTTTTTAATTTTTCAATAAAATTTGAATTTTTAACATTGTTACAAATAACATGAAAGATAGTTATTGTCGAGCTTGCTCTACATTTAAATACCATAATAAAACATTTTGTGTTCATTCCGAAAAAAATTGGTTTTATTTGGGCTATATGATATAGTTGCCCGATCTGAACAAAATATTGTCAACAGACGCGGAACCTAATAAAATGAAAACAAAAAAAGTTTGGTTCATCCACGAAAGATCAGTTCTATGGGCGCTATATGAAACGTTTATGTTTTGTTGAAACGTTCTCTCGGTAACTATCAATGACAGGACAAACTACAAACCATAAACGATTTACTACTAGCAAGATGAGTTAGTATAGATGTTTATTTAAGTAAAAAGAGTTCTTGGGTCAAGCCCAGTCTAGTCTGTTGCTCTCAAAATTGCATTGCCTCACCCCTCTCCTAAGCCAACACCCCAAGAGTCGTTTAGCTTTAAGCCATCAAAGTTGCCATCACTGAACATCAGCCTGCCCATCAGCAAGAATGTGGACCATAATGCAGTGGCTGCCTCGTTAATAAAGTTGCCTCAAATCAAACTCCCATCATTTGACGGTAATTATTCCAGATACTCAAATTTCATTACTCTGTTCAACTAGGTGATACATAAGCAATCATACCTATTAAAGGCTGAAAAGTTTAATCAGCTCATCAGTTGCCAAAGGGCGCAGCTTTAGAAAAGGTGAAGCCATTTCAGGTAACAGCATTTATGGATAATATTTCATTCATGTTTCAGTTGCCTAGTATGAATAAGCCGAATAGCCTCGTTAATAACGCCGCAGCCTTATTCAACTCACTCAAATCTTTAGGAAACGATTTCCAAATTGCAGAAGTTTTGCTAATCTCAATCTTCATGGAGAAAGCCGATCAAAATACCAGAACCAAATAGAACGAATCTTTGAACCCCGCTGACTTGCCAACCTGGAATTCATGAGTGCAGGTAATAGGAAGACATTGCCAATTTCTTGAAACTTGAAGCCAGTGGGAAGTACCAGAAATAAACAAACATCGTCAGCCAGGCCTCGCAATCGGGTAGCACCACTACAGGGGCAGTCCTTCAGCTGCGCAACTCAAGCCTGCGCTATTTAATCCAGCTCGGAATATCGTGTCACTGACTGTACACAATTAGGAACATGTGGCCACTATAGCATCTGCGACACGCCCTCCTACGCCCATTGTAGAGCCCAGAGCATCATCTGCGGCACCCACTCATTTACCAGCACAAATACACGTGTACCGGAATACCAGCAACCAGTCGCCCACACTCATACCCACAACTCATCAGAAAATATTATCTTAGCTACAGCAATGGTATTGGTTAAAGACGGCTCTGGACACTACAGGATTGGTCGTGCATTGCTAAGTTCGTGCTCATAGGTTAACTTTGTGTCAGCAGAATTTGCACAAGCATTGTATTTACCTAGGAGTAAACACCATATGAAGATTTCTAGTATTGGTGAGTCACACACTCACATCAAATTTTGCGCATCTACCACGATCAGATCACGTTTAAAGAATTTTGAGCTCCCACTTGATTTTTGCATAACTACACATACTGCATGCCAACCAGACTCAGAAATGGAATTTGCTCAGAATATAAAGTTAGCAAATGAGCAATTCTGTAAACCCAATCGTATTGATTTGCTTACTGGTACTGAGACCTTTTTTGAGATCCTTTCAGTGGGGCAGATCAAATTGGGTGCACGACTACCCACGCTATAAGAAACGCTGCTTGGGTGGACAGTCTCTGGACGATACGAAGGCAATAATCGTTTAACGTCACATATCAGTTCACTATCTATTGAGGGGTCCAACGACAGGAACCTGGAACGATTATGGCATATCGATGATGTTAGTGAGCCCGTGAACAAGCTTACTCAGGAACAACAACAATGTGAACGGATTTTGTCAATACCGTTTGCCACCAAGCAAATGGCATAGTCACAGTTCGGCTACCCTTCAAGGATGACGCAAGATATCTTGGTCGCTCATATGATACAAGTAAGAAAAGGTTTGAGATTCCGGAAAGGCGCTTAGATCGCACACCAACATTATGCGGAATTTATGCACGAGTTAGAGAAACTGGACGAACCTTCGACGCATCTTGTAAATCGTCATTTGAGAGGTCACTCAACGAATTGTTAATGGTGGGAAAAATTATTCAAACACAATTGTATCAGTTGCTTCTACAGTTTCGGATGTTCAGGTACGTTCAGGCCATGACGTATCTAGCAGATCTTCACTCGCAAGATTTCATGCTCGGAGCAGAAGCTGTGGACATGATACTGTAGAAGGTATAAGGCAACTTGAGGCAGAGGTCATCGGGATTCTCAGCAAAGGAAAAATGGAATTGGATAAATGGCACTCAAATCATCCAGACAGTACCGTAAAGAATTTCAGTTTCGAAGATACAGCTATCACTAACACACTTGGCCCAACATGGGATCAGCGAGCTGAATGCTTTTTATTCGTTTTCCGACCAAAAAAGAAGTTCGAGACCGTGAGCAAGCGAACCATACTATCACTGGCATCATCACTATTTGATCTATTAGCACCTGTAGTTATAGTTGTGAAAATCATTATGCAAAAGCTATGATTACTGAAATTGCATTGGGATGAAACAGAGCACCTTAATCAAGCATGGAACCACTTTATATCAACACTACCATCATTGGATTCGATGGCAATACATCGCTATTGTCTACAACCAGATCTTCCGAGTCTTCAACCACATGGATTCTGCGATGCATCTATTCACGCATACCCTCGTACGGTAGCGGGTGATGGCAAGGTTAGGGTACAGCTGATAACTTCAAAGTCTAGTGTGGCACCAACACGAAAACTGTCACTATTGGAATTAGCTGGAGCTCAACTTTGGCATTACTATATGCCAAAATCAAACACATCTTCAAAATGGAGAACACGGTCTACTACGGCAACAATTCTGGATTGTCAACGCTAGAGACCTGGCTAGAAACGTAGTCAGATCATCTGTACCCTGCGTGCGGTACAAGCCAAGGCTTCAACAGCAGATGATGGGATACCTTCCAGTGGAGGCACTTACGGTATCCAAGCCATTCACACGATGTGGAGTCGATTTTTGCGAACAATCAATACATATCCTCGTATGCGGAGCAGAGGTCCTACAAAAAAACTATCTTGCTATTTTCATATGTTTTGCATCCAAGGCCGTACATATCAAGGTGGTATCTGATTTATCTATCTGCATTCCTAGCTGCATTTAAGAAAATGCTTACCCGGCGCGGGCTACCAACCGATATTTATTGCGACAACGCAACTAATTTTACTGGCGTAAGCAAGCATTTGAAGGAGTTACAGTCGTTTCTATTCAAGCAACAACATCAAATATCAATATGATCAATATGTAGGTTTTCATTTTATCCCTCCCAGGGCCCCACACTTTGGCGGCCTTTCGGAAGCAGCTGCCAAGAGTGCGAAAAGTCTAATGATTGGCACGCTGATGAATGCTCGTCTTACTTTTGAAGAGGTCACCACAGTAACGGGAGAAGTGGAGGCAATTCTCAATTCCCGCCCACTCTCATCTGATCCTAGTGACTTGAGCACGTTGACACCAGGACAACTTCTGTCAGGTTGTCCTGGATCACTTAGAGCGCTGGAGACGTGTTACTGGCATCCAGCAGCACTTCCGGCGCCGCTGGCTACACGGCTATATCAATAAGCTGCAACGAGCAAATGCAATGCAATGCTTTTGAGACAATAAAAAATCTAAATTCAACTCCCTCCGACATTGGTTTGGCTTGCTGCGGAGGGCCTCGGAGACATACACTCCCACAAATAAAAATACAAAGATCAAAAGTCTGATCATACAAGAGTTATTAATAGAGATAAAGTTAAAGAGATTATTAAAGTTAAAGATAGATTAAATTACAGTGCTGAAGATATAGAGGAACAAATTTTCTAGAAATTCTATAAAAGCCAGGAAAACTAATTTGGCTCATTAAAGTTGGAAAGTCAATTTCACCATTAATCAGCTTATGTATAAAGATAAGATTGGGCATAATTCTACGGTTTTCCAGAGATGGAAAATTTATTAGCAGAAGCCTACATGAATATGAAGGGAGGGGGCCCAATTCAACTCGCGGAGGGCAAACAGTAAACATTTTTTTGAACAGACTCAATGCGGTCCCGGGGATTCCTGTATTGTGGACACCAAACACACGATGCGTAATGCAAAATCGGTCGGACCAGAGAAGTATACATTAATTTAGTTGTATACGGATCATGAAATTCCTTCGACGATCGCTTAATAAAATCCTAAGCACCCACAGCCTTATTGACGGTAATTGCAATGTGCAAGTCGAATTTTAATTTAGGGCCGAAAAGAACACCCAAGTCATCAACTGAGTCGATCCGATCAAGGGGCATATCGTCAAGAAGGTACGAAGTTTGCAGTGGTGTGCTACGACAGAACAAGATTACTTTGCATTTAGAACACTTTGGGTTTATTATGTTGACCTGACACCACGATTGGAAAGAATCATGGTCATCTTGCAGCCTAAAGTGGGAGGAAGAGTCTTTAAAGGACCAACAAAGTTTGAAGTCGTCGAGAATGTGATAGAAGCTGAGGCAGTTGTGAAGAGAATGGGACCGAGGTGGCTATCCTGCGGCACCCCTGAGGATAAGAGTCATTAAAATGAACTTTCTGAGTTCTGAGATTAAGGTAGTCGGAGAACCACTTCAAAAGATAGGATGGCGACTGAAGGAGATCCAACTTATGAATAAGTAAACAGTGGTTTACCGAATCAAATGCTTTGCTGAAGTCAGTGTAAATGACGTCGGATGTAGGATGTTATTAGACCTGTGTAAGCTATAAAGGTATATCTGATCAGACCGATACTTAAGAGAGGAATAAGTGTTTTGAAAGAACTCTGCAAACAAATTGGCAATGCCTTGATCTGTATTTGCTTTAGTATTTATATAAAATAATGATAAAAGAAGGGCAGATGTTTTACGTTTTGAATTAACAAACTTATAAAATTGTTTTAGGTCCTGGGAAAATTAAACCCTAAAACGATGCAAATATACTTTATAGCACTCGGAATTAATGACAGTGAACCTTGAACAAGCAGTGATATAACGCGAATAGTCAGAGGACCTTCCCGACACGTTGAACTTCTTAAAGAATCTAGATTTGATATTTTTTAAATTTGCCAACTGTGGAGTAAACCAAGGAGGCAGCCGCATTAGGCAGCCGCTGCACGGGCTGGGGACTGTAACTATCGAGCGGACTAGGAGTACAAACGATAGAATATTGAGTAGTTGGCTCAGTTTTCGGCTCTATAACGACAAGGTCGATACAGTGTTTATCTAGGAGAGATCTACCCAGATCAGTTACTTTGTTACGCCTAAGAGACTTATATTTAGAGATGTGAAATTTGCTGCAAGCTCCGAGAAGGACGTATTTAATTGATTATCTCCAACGTGGAGAGCATTAAAGCCTTCCTTTGCGTTCCGTAAGAACGAACGCAACTAGGCTTCAAGAGGACGATCTTGGCACATTTGATATTAATGGTATTACGACAGAGCCAACAAAAAAGCATAGACTCGGAAGAATCAGCCTTGAAAAGGCAACTTTTTTTGTAGCAGTAAGCCATTGAAATTGAGAGCACAATAGGAATGATAAAATTTGTTTAAATTTCTGACTGGGTTGCTGGCAGCAGTAAACAGGCACGCGATAAAATTTCTCACTGGGTGGGTAGCTGGCTCCAATATAACGGATTTGACACAACGCAAGCGCAAATGCAAAAACAACAACAAAGTATGAAACAAGATAGATATACCTCTTATCATAGCATAAGCTTACAAGCAGACACGCAAAACAAAAACAACATACAGGTCAAAAACAAAACTAGAAATGCTACACTTTTATGCTTATGCTTATAGCTCAGCCCTTGGTTTAATTTGTACAATAAAAAAAACAATTTAAAGAAGTTTTATCAACTGCACTTAAAGGTTTGCGTTAAAACCGAAATTAAACACTACAAAAAACAAGTTAGAACGCTATAGTCGATATTCCGACTGTAAGATACTCGTACTCAACATTTATTCAATATTCGACATGATAACATTTTTTTTTTTTGGGTTGGGGTGTTCTCATCCAAATGTTTTTTTACGAAGTTGTCTACAATTATTATCCAATATTAACAAAACTCGGGAAATCGGTAGATTATGTGCATATACATATACAATCCGAGTTTCATCTAAATGCGTTCAAATTTGTAGAAGATATAAAGTTTTGCGGTTTGCGGGGCAGGAGGAGGCGTGGCAAAATTGAAAAACAAATTTGATCTGACGCCTCTCATGGGGAGTCTACATACCAATTTGGGTCTTTCTAGCTCTTACAGTCTCCGAGATCTAGGTGTTCATACGGACGCACAGACGGACAGATGACTAGATCGACTCAGCTGTTGATTCTGATCAAGAATATATATACTTTATGGGGTCTTAGACGCTAATATCTGCCTGTTACATACATTTGCACGAATACAGTATAAACGATTACTCTACTATAGTACGAGTATAAAAAAACTTGGACACAACTTAAAATTTGATACACTAACGCATAAAATTAGCACAATACGGGAGATTTAACCAGAACCAACCAGAACTTGCTTATAATTGGGAACCTGTGCTACTTCGATAAGGAATAAATTGAATATTTGTGAATATTTTTGACTTTATGTCCTTTTGTTTCGAGTTCTTCTTTTAGTTGATGAACATTATTTGCTGCAATGAAGTCGTTTGAAAGACATTCTGTTAGAAAGACACTGTGTAACTTGAGTGCACGAGCACACGCGGAGATATACGAAATCAAGTAAAGCTTAGTATGTATTCAAGTTTTTGTTGTTGTTGATTAAAGGTTTACCGCCAAATTATATTTATAGAACTCTGCAGCTGCACTTTAAACGCAGCTGAGTAGCTGCTAAGGAAAAACAAATAATAGTCGAAAAGGAAATGATTGCTGTCCGATGACACGTCTTTACTTCGCAAACGATCGATCGTGACTTTTTATGGTTCTGTCTACAATTATAATCCGATTGGGGTTGGGGTGCTCTCGTACAAAAATTATCCGATGGTAATGATATTTACTAAATCGGTTTATGTTTATGTTTATGATTATGTGTATCAACTAAACTCAGTAAAATTTGTGGGAGATCGTAGGTCTTTATCGATATGTGGTAGCGGGAGTGGGCGTGGCAAAATTTTACAACAAACTTGATCTTACGAAACAATAGCTGTATACCAAATTTGGTGACTCTTCCTTTTATAGTCTCCGTGATCTAGGTGTTCATACGGATGGACAGACGGTCAGACGCACAGACGGACATGGCTAGATCGACTCCGCTGTTGCTCTTGATCAAGAATATATATACTTTATGGGGTCGCCGAGTCGATATAGCCATGTCCGTCTTTTTCTATGCGAACTAATCTCTAAGTTTTAAAGCTATCATCGAGTTGAAATTTTCACCAAAAACTTTTTTAATTCGTCTAGATGGGATCACTAGCTTTCATTCGGAGTGAGGTCCACATATGCTGACCAAATTTCCACCGAATCTGCAGGGGTATGTAAGCCTCGGATACCCGAGGTTAGCCTTGCTTGCTTGTTATACTGGTACTCTAGTAGATTATTCGTACAAATGTATGTAACAGGCAAATACTAATATCGGTCAAAAGAAGGTAAAGTGCTAATTATATCGATATATGGACAAACCAATATATCGATTTGAAACCATTTTTTATACCCTGTACCCAAAGTGCAATGGTATACTATGTTTGTGGAAATGTAACAATCAGAAAGAAGCGTTGCCGATCACATAATGTATATATATTCTTGATCAGTACGACAAGCCAAGTCGATCTGGCCATGTCAGTCTGTCCGTCCGGATGTATAAAAATTTATATCTTGGAAACTAGAAGAGATAAAAACTATTTAGGGTGGTCCCCATACAAACTATCGCCAATTTTATTGGACCACTATATCATATAGACCCGATTGTATTGATTTTTTCGGAATAAATAAAACATTTTTGTTTTTCACACAAAACAAACCACATTCAGTTTGCGTTAATTCTAGGAGGTCCCACGTCTGTTGACCAAATTTTATTCAGATCGGGCAGAACCGATTTTTTCGAAATGAGCACACAATGTTAGTGTTTTATCCAATTCGAACCAAATTTGGTCTTTATCCTTTTAAAAAGGCCCCACATTCACAAACTACATTTTATTCAGTTGTGTTGTTACTTGTTTTAGTGTACTAATGTCGGCCAGGAAAGAGCTTTGTATGTATTTTGATTGTTTTCAGCGTGTGTGGAGAAGTATCAAAAAGAGAGCCAGGGCAACGCCGGGTATAGTTTTCTAGTATGAAATAAATGGTAAGTACGATTATCTTACAGTCGGAAGTTCGACAACAGCGTGTATACAGAACTTCGCCCCGCCGTTTTCAATGGTCGAGCTGCACTGTATTTGCTTCAACAACAAACACGACTACAGCAGTAGCAACAATACAAAGGCAAGGGACGAAAAGTTTCTCCTTGCCTGCAATATAAAATCTCCACCATTACAACAAATCTTCACCATTATCCTTAAATTTTATACTGATTACACAATTATTTTACCTATTACAGGAGTATCCCGATTATTTCCTGATGACAGAACTTTCGGAGGATCCACAGCATTCGGAAGCCTTTTTGCAGGAAAAATGTAGTCTTCATCATATTTGGGGTCCTTAAAAAATGTTGATACTACCAAATTATTTCGTATATCCGGTAAGCCAAGTATAGGTGATTCCAAACAACTAAAATAAGATAACAACAAATAGTAAAATATACATTTTTTTATTATGACTTTTTATAAGTGCTTATAATTTAATTTATAGCCTTGGTTACTTAAAGTGACTAGCTTCGACTAGCTTATATTAGTTTTTTTATATACCATTCACAAAAAATGTGAATGTATATTAATTATACTCGTACTCTAGTAGAGTAATCGTATCCAAGAACGCCCAACAGTAAAATCAACAAGAAAGGAAGCTTAGGTTCCGCTTGCCAAAGCTCATATACCATTCACATTGTAAATATATAACCAACATAAATCAAATCTGTTCGATGGATGTGTGGCTACACTGAATACAAGAGATACAAGATGAAAATGGTTTGATTTCGATGAAAGCGAAAAGAAAAAAAAGCAAGAAATTAAGGCTAGTTTCCGCTTGCCGAAGTTTATATATAATTCACTTTGTGAATGTATAACTGATTTAGATCAAATCTCGTCGCGGAGCCTCATTATATGGATGCAAACAGAATTTGGTTTGATTTTGATGAAAAACAAAAAGTTTATGCTACAAAGTGTTCATTGCGAAACAATTGGTTATATGGGAGCTATATGATGTAGTTCTGCGATCCTGACTAGATGTGGGACTCCTCAAGTGGATACAAATCGATTTTGGTTTTAATTGATGGACAACAGAATAGTTATGCTACTTAGTGTTTATTTTGGAACAATCGGTTATATGGGAGCTATAAGATATTGTTTTCCGATCTGAATGAATCTCGAACTTAGCGCAAGAGAAGCTATGTCTTGGTATTTAAAGAACTTAGGGTGCGGCATGTTCACACGCCCTCGGAATACCGTGGAACTTTTCAACCACCCAATCTGATGTTTAGAGCCCTGACAGTGTTCTAGCGAAGGACTTGATTAACTGACTTAGAAGGGTCGTGTAGCATTCTTTTAGGGGTAACCATTAGGATATAGTAATATTTAGTGTAACTTACTTTAGATGTAACTAACTGTACAACATTATTATTATAATGATATGACGTAATTAGCCCTAACCATAGCTCAAGGTTAGCCCCATAAGAATGCATTATAACGGTTCGGTAGAAATAGCGGCGCAGAGCCTGAAAAAATGAACTAATGCTTAACGACTTGAGCATCAACATCTGCTCCGACGCACCTAATTATTCCTTGAATGTTCATGTTATATGGTGATCCTGCCTAAATAGAACAATCGGCAAAATAAAAATCACAGGTCCAAGACGATCCAAAGCTGGTCCTTTCCTAAGCCATTGCGGAGTACTGGGCCCGTCAACCAGCAACACGTGCAGATGCCGCAGCGAAAAAAGAGGAGGAGGAGAAATTGGTGGCCATTTCACTTGTGAAAATCCGCAAAAAGAGAGAGATCCTGTAGCTGCGAATACGCCGCCACCAAATTACCAAGAGGCCAACGGATGGATGTGCATGGAGTGGCAAATTGATTAGATTCAGCTCAGTAACAACAAAACAATATATATAGTGACGTAATATCGTTCACACTATACCCACTTAAAACACTATACCCACTTAAGAAAGAAACAATTAAAATGCGACAGTTATTAGCCCGCGCACTCAGCATCAATAATACTGTAAACAATAAGCCAATATTGTGGTACTTTTAGAATCTCCTGAGCATTATTAAATCAGTCTTAAGCTAACCCTCAAATGATACACAACATACTGAAAAATATTCAAATAAAACATAACACTGAATTTTCAATCGCGTTGTTATTTAAAAGGTGTTAACTTTGGCCTTAGTGTACAAACGGGAAATTAGTTCGACTCAAAAATCGTAGCTACTACTATATATATATACTAAATATATATACAATATACAATTATATATATACTTTAGGGGGTCTTAGACGCTTCTCTCTGCCTGTTACATACATTTGCACGAATACAAGCGTCTAAGACCCCATACAAACCGAGTTTCAACTAAATACGTTGATATTGTTGAAAGTTATAACGTTTTGCGGTTTGTGGGGGCGGGAGGGCATGGCAAAATTTAAAAACAAACTTGAACGGACGCCCCACAAGGGGAGTCTACATACCAAATTAGGTCTCTCTAGCTCTTACAGTCTCCGAGATCTAGGTGTTCATACGGACGGACAGACGGACATGGCTAGATCGACTCGGCTGTTGATGCTGATCAAGAATATATATACTTTATGGGGTCTTAGACGCTAATTTCTGCCTGTTACATACATTTGCACGAATACAGTATACACGATTACTCTACTATAGTACGAGTATAAAAAAACTTGGACACAACTTAAAATTTGATACACTAACGCATAAAATTAGCACAATACGGGAGATTTAACCAGAACCTGTGATACTTCGATAAGGAATAAATTGAATATTTGTGAAAAAAAATCATTATGGAAGCAGGCCAATTTAGTAACATGAACGAGGCAGGAACTAAATTCGAATAAAGTTTCACTGAGTCTACGGGACCCGAAAATATTATTTTTTTTTGCCCAGCAGAAATACGACAGTATAAGGCAAAGTAATCAACAGCAGATGAACCACAAAAACAGTTAAAACAACAACTACCGCAACAATTATGGGGGCGAACAAACCCGAGACCGCGACAATAGGACACAAAATAATAGAAACAATAATATGTGCCACACAAATGAAGACACACATTCGGAAACTCCAATGGTCCCCAGAATACAAATTAATGTCGAATTGAATATATGGTCGCAGTGTAAGCTTAAACTATATCTGCATAAATTGCAATAAACTAACACTTCTGATTGATAAGGGTGCAGACATATCAAATTAGCAAACCAACCACGCAGTTATAAATGAGTCTAGGATTACAAATTTAAATGGCGTTGGTCAGGGAGTAATTAAACCCCAAGGAGAGGTTAAAATTAATTTAGAAATACAAAATTTTAGATTATCTCATGACCTTCAAGTAATAGAGGAAAACTTTCCGATACCAAGCAACGGTATTAGATTTTGTAAAAAGATTCAATTGTAAGCTTCACTATCAAGAAAAGCAAAATTAGTTCGTTTTTAGACCATACCATTACAATTATTATATATATATCTACTCCTATGCTTATATCCTCGCTAATATCAGCACTCTAGGAAGTCATAAAGTCGATCGAAAGAAATAATAAGGAAACTGAATTATTAGTAAAACCAGAATTACAACCAGGATTATTAATAGGAAACACAATTATAAATACAACAGATACTGATGTCATATGATGAAAAACTACAATCAAAAGCGAAAGTCCGTCCAACTACGAAATACTCAATATTCAAAGCACTCATTATGATCACGAGCCATTAATAATTCAGAAACTGGTAAAAACAGTACCAGGAAAAACCACAATCAAAGACGAAAGTCCGTCCAACTACGAAATACGCAATATTCAAAGCACTCATTATGATCAGAAGCCATTAATAAAGCAGAAACTGGAAAACGAGTTATCCCCATTTGTAACCCGACAGTTGACTGACTTATATTATGAATGCAATGGTGTTTTCTGTTTAGAAGAAGAGGTAATTTCAGCAAATCACTTTTACAAACAGAAGATTAAGCACTCAAAGAAAAAACACCAGCGTATATGAACATTACAGAGTGCCACATGCCAGAAAACAGAAATTAACAAATATGTAGATAAATTGTTCAAAGATTATTGATCAATTGATTATTGAAACTTCCATGTCAGAATTTAATAGCCCAGTGTTATTAGTACTAAAGAAATCGCTTCCAGGTGGTAGCTTTATGAGATGGCATCTGGTAGTGGATTACCGAAAAATTAATAAACAACTAGTAGCAGATAAATACCCAAGATTTGTAGAAAACACAACCTAAAGCTACATCTGAAGAAATGTCTATTTTTCCGTCATGAAGTGACTTTTTTAGGGCAGAAAAGTACCAATAAAGGCATTTGCCCGACGATAACAAGTTTGAAATTATAAAAAACTACCCGACTTTTAAAAATGGAGATAAAACCAAGCGATTTATAGCGTTTTGTAATACTACCGTAGGTTTATCCTTAACTCTGCAGAGTTTCGCGAACACATTACAATATTATCAAAAAAGCATGTTAAATTTAATTGGACTAATGAATGCGAAAAGACATTCAAATACTTAAAAAAAAAAACAATTGTTAAGTCCATGATCTCGAGATTGAGTATATCATGGGAAAGGAGAATTATGCAGCGGATGCATTGTCCCGACTTGACTTTTCTGCTATTAAAAAATTAACAAATAACAATGTATTCAGGGTAACGACACGATTATAGGTGTTTACCGAGAAACAGAGAAGAGAGAAAAAGGCAAATATACCTTATATTATAGAAGAATCTATGCTTTATGAGGTCACACACTAACAAGAAAGGAAAGGAAAGCTTATATACTAGTTACATTGCAAATATATAACAGATCTATATCAAATCTGGATGGAGTGGACACAAGGGATACAACACGAATTTGTTTTAATGTGGATGCAAAACAGTTAAGTTATACTCTGGAACAATTGGTTATATGGTACCTATATGATATAGTTCTCCGATCTTGATCAGAACAGGTCAGCAGGAGTAGGGTCTCCTCAAATGGATACAATCCGAATTTGGTTTGATTTGAATGAAAAACAGAAAAGTTATGCTCCTAATTGTTCATTCCGGAACAATCGGTTTAATGGGAGCTATATTATATAATTGTCCGATCTCCATCAGATCAAGCGTAATATATGGAGCAATATGATAAACGATGTATCAAGATATGTCAAGTTATGCTCAAAATTTAAAATTTCCAAGTCTGGTGTTCATGCTAAAGCATCATCACACCAACGCCAACGATTGCCTTTGATACTGTCTTAATAGACACAATAGGACCTCTTCCTATTGAAAACGGCAACGAATATGCTATAACGTTAATTTGTCACAGTACCAAATCCAAACAAAAGTGCAAGAACTGTTGGAAAAGCCATTTTTAAAAGTGCATTCTAATATTAGGTCCCATGAAAAAGATAATCTCAGATATAGGTACAGAATATATGATTCCATTCTTTCAGAACTGTGCAAAACTTTCAAAATTGAAAAAATAAATAGAACGAAGCCATAGAACTTTTAATGAATATGTAAGATCATACACATCCGTTAAGATGATTGCGATGAGTGGATTAAATATTTCACATATTGCTTTACGTAACACCATATTCGGAACTTGCTATTGCATTTTTAGGTTGCATTTTTCATTAATTAACACCCTATATAATTTGCTTATAATTTAAAGGTTCTCTCATGCCATTGGAGGCACACACTCCCACAAATTAAAATACAAGGATCAAAAGTCTGATCATACACAGGGAGCACAAAATAGAGCTGGTGTCCTCTTAAACAAAGCTAATATAAAGCAAAAACAACAATTCAATAGGAATATTAAAGAAGTCGAACTAGAAGTAGGACAAAATATATTACTCCGAAATGGAATAGGGTATAATCTAGATAGCAAATATTTAGGAACTTTCAATATTATAGAAATTGGCGAAAACAACAATATGACAGTTTTAGATAAGACAAATAAGAACAAGTAGTTAATTATAATTTTTTCAAAAGAGAAGGGAGGTGTAGTATATTTTTAGAAATAACCATTGCAATATAGTAATAATTATTGTAAAATACTCTTAAGCATAGATGTAACTAACTCTACAACATCATTTATATTATAAGAATATACCATAATTACCCCTGAGCATAGCTTACGCCTAGCCCCATAAAAATACATTATAAAGATTTTGTGTCAATAGCGGTATGAATAAATTAACTCTGCTCCGACGCCCGCTCATCAGTAAGTGTGTGCACCTAATTATTCCCTGCCTCTTCATATTATAGTACGCCTTGTGGGCACCCGACGACACCATTCTCTGCCTCACCTCCTCCTGCAGTCAGGGGGAAGAGTATGCTTAGGTTGGTACATCCAAATCTTCAAAGTACGACGGTATAATCCGAGTAGCAGAGAGTGACCAGAAGGATTAGCCTTGTAGTCACAAGCAGGTGGGCTACCCGACCAAAGCGCTCTCTGCTAGTCAATCTCGTCTTGTTTCAACGTGCCGATGGGCTATCCAATGGGATCGCTCTCAGTCTCAGCTTTGCTCCGCCAGTCATTCCTAAGGGGGAAGATAAGTAAGCGTTCTTGTTTCTGTCTGAAAGCTTAGTGTGGGCATCTATATTGGATGGTCATAAAAATCGCCACCACTCTCGTTTCAGTTGTCTCAGCAGTTACCAATTTTGCTGTAAATGGGGCTAGTTAGACTGAGATCTATATCCCGGTCTTACATATTCGCAGACATAGCGGATCTGGTGGTGCACTCGGCACTCACTAGTACAACAACCACAGAAGGAGGCGTAGCGACGCACGACGAGTTAGCTTGTATAATAAATGTGTTTATAGTTTAAGGTATTTCCGGTTTTGCAATCTATTTACATATAAACAATCAGCAAGTTGTCGGGGATAAAAGATTAGCATTTCATTGGCGGAGTCATTATGGTTAGGTGGTTAGATGGGTTGCCAGGGGTGGTGTCACTGTCTCCAGTCGTGAAGTGGGATCTGGTTTTGAAATGTGTTTTAGCTACAAGGATCTTTGCGATTGCTCTACTTCAGACCGGCTTCTGCACAGGCCGTTCGTGTTTTATAGGACAATATGGAGACTAGACTCAATTGCATTGTTTGGCTTATAATGACGTGAGCACTTGGGTCATGGCTGCGAATTGGTCAAGCATCTTCTCCATCATTGCCTTCAGTCGGTCCATTCTAGTGTTGGCTTGACTTGGATCAGGGGTGAAGCTGTGGGCAGTTGCGGTACTTGGTTTCCTCCTCGGAGTGTGTTCGCAAAACTAATTGCAGGGTTGACGGGTGCAAAACGGTTTGGAGTGGGTGCTGTCATCACCGCATTTGACGCATTTTGGTGCGAGCCGGCAGTAGTGTTGGGTGTGCCCAAGGCACTACGCACTTGCACAGTCGTTTACTGCTAAGGGCATTCTTGTTGTTGCTCGCGGGTTCCAAGTTTAACGAAGAATATATATATGTGATATACAAATTAGCCCTTCTCAATTTTTTTTGTTCCGTGGCACTATAATAGTTAGTTTGGCAACCAATGCGTGTCCTCTGCGTCCAGCGTCCTTGTCCTTCTCCTCTTTACCTCCTTAATTGCACATTGCTCGGCGTAAGTGACCGACGTCAACATGTCTAAAGAGCGACCGCAAGCGCCAACACTATAGTTCACTTTCAGTATGACTGCATTTTCATGCGCGAAGGCTTGAAGCTAGCGAACATCTTGATCAGTTGCTACTTTGTGTGCAACCTTTGTGAGCTAAGTTTAGCAGCTCGGAGCTGCTGCAGGATCTGCAAAATGCTATTTCGACTTTGTAATTCTACATATTTCTCCCACAGCTGCAGTGACTACCACGGCTCAGTGGCAAGCTGACAATTTATATCCTGTCATGAGTGGTGCTGGTAGCGCGTTTTCTGCTCGCAAAGCCATTCTAATCCAATTATGTTAGACAATAACTCTATGTCTGAATCTTTGGCCAGCGGAGTGCTGTGAGTTGAGCCACGGCAATAGTTATGGGACCCCAGATGACAAAAAAAATCTTGTCTACAGTGAAACTATTTTCTAAAGAATTTTTAAAATCTGGTATTTAAGCTTTTTTTAGCCGTTTTTCAGAGGTGACCTGGCACTTTTGCTCATAACTCTAAAAGACCGCAGCCGATTTTCCGTTTTTATTTTGGCATAGTACGCCTCTGACTTCTGGTGTCATCACTATAAAAAAAAACGAAAACAATGCATTGTAAACACGGAAAATCTCAATTTTTACAAAAACTTGTCTAGCTTGGAAATGTTGCTACTTTGCTCTTCCGCCATCGATTTCAACTATTTATATGGCAAACGACGCCTAATTGATGCAGCTATATCAGTACATAGATTTGAAAAGTGATCTATTTTTTTCAATTTTTTTTTTTAAATTCAAAAAATCTATACAGTCAAAACTAAAGATGATATGTAAAAGTGTGTATCAATAATAAAGAGATGTAATTATTATTTTTAAAGAAGCGTAAACCTTTGAAAAATTGGTTGCTCGAGTAATGTTCAAAACGGCTATTATATATTACATTTGTAAAATGTTTGTTTTTTATTGGAATTGAAAGAAAGTTAAGGAATAATGTTATGTGGCATCTACAACAACTGACCAAATTTGATTCGTGCAACTATATCATATAGCCCCCATAGAACCTAGTTGTGCAAGATGAACACAATGTTTGTTTTTCCTTCAAATCGAGCTAAATTTGTGTCCACTTAAGACGGCCACACATTCACTTACATGAATGCCTGGTGCTTTACGCGAGCGATTGAATAGCATTAAGATGATCCAAGTAGACAGATATATCAGAACGTGGAGGCAGTGTAAGAAGCAGTTATAAAGACAGAAAAACATTAAACAGATACTTTAGTACTTATAAATTCAATTTCGTTAGGAAACTTAAGCGGAATTGTTTCCTAAAAACGGAACAATCAAGAACAATCAGTACACCACCGCCCTGCCCTGGCGGGAGGCACGATGAAATCTATAGGCTTTCACCAAGTTTCAGTAAAGATCAATAAGTGAAAATGAAAGAAGAGACTATCATCATTATTTAGAAAGTTTACAATTGAGGCCTCTTATATTTTGTTAGGCAAGAAAAAGAGATGAATCTAGTTTTTTAAAAACTGAAATAGAGGGTACAGATTGTGCGGCAGCAGGGAATCTAATCCGTATCCGATTTCTAGTTCTGGCTATGAACTACTTTATGACTAGGTGCTCAGGCCAGACATTTTTTGACATAATATTGTGTCAAAGCTGTCACCTACCCTAAAAGAAGCTATATTACGCGTGACGTTAAAGCTAAGCTTTTCTACCTTAATTTTAGAACTATCCAATTTAGTTTATTCCTGGATATAGGCTAAAACATTTTCCGATGTAAAATCTGCGGCTGGTCTAGAAATAAAGACCGTATTTTGCTTTGGAATGCCGATAAGAAGTCTAGGTAGAAATGCCACAGCAGTAAAAACGCTGACCGATCCAGAAGGGACGGCACTAAAAAGGTTGACAGGGGGACGAAAAGGGGCCGTTATTATGAACTTGGCTTCCTCTTGATTGGCTGGAAGGCTTGTACCCAATACGGTTATAGCGACCGCGTTAGGAAGCAGTCGCTGTAGGGCTAAGAAGTTTCTAACGAACGAGGAGACTTCAACAAGATAAGCGGTTTGGGCACTAGAGAGAGAATTACAGGTCCGTAATTGGACACCAAATCAGCTTTCTTTAGCTTTGGCAACTCAACTTTAAAAAAGAAATTCAAAGCGAGCTTCGACACTATTTTGATTAGTTGACGAAATCCAGCGTTGTGAGTCTTAAAGCTATCCTTTTCGTTCCTTCAGCTGGTCGACACTACTTACACGTAAATATCAATCCCTTACCGTTGTTGAGATAATCAGCGGTATCGCATAGCATCTTGGCAAATTTGAAATCAATGGTGTTATAACATAACCAGTAACTACACAGAACAATACAAAAATTACACCACAAACAAAGATAAACAGATAAGCAGTACTTGGGTAAAACAGCGACGAGACGAAGGCAAGACTCACCTACGGAAATTACAATTCGAAATACAAAAAGCACAGGCAATAAAACTACAGAAGAAAGACAACAATAACAGTGCCTTGTTTTTTAGAGGAGTCTCAAACCTCTCCTAGGTACTGAAAGCTTATTGTTTAGGTTTATTAGGTCTACCGCCAATAATCTACTAGAACTCGCTTGTTTTCTCATACAATGAATTAAGAATACAATGCAAACTGACATCATTTACACTGACTTCAGCAAAGCATTTGACTCGGTTAATCACTGTTGAGTGTACATAAGTTGGATCCCCTTAGCTTCCAATCCTATCTTCTTAAGCAGATTTCCGACTACCTAAATCTAGTTTTATACTCGCACTCTATTAGAGTAAACGAGTATATTGTATTCGCGCAAATGTGTTTAACGGGCACTTCTTGCTCAAGAGCAACAGTCGAGTCGATCTAGCGGTGTGGGTCTTTCCGTCTTTATGAATATCTAGACATCGGAGACTATAAGGGCTAAAGTCCCCAAAGTTGGTATGTAGATTCCCCTAGGGAGGCGTCAGATCACTGTTGTTTTAAAATTTTGCCACGCCCTCCCGCCCCCGCAAATCGATAAAGTCCGTATATCTCGCGCAATTTTTGGCAGAGTTAATAAAAACTCCGTTTATATATTGATATTTTTGTTCCCGATAGTTTTTCCCCATGACCGCAGTTTCCAGCTAAGCTATTACGCCCACTTGATTGTTTCTATCATAGATAATGCGAGTGCCTCGGACCGCAGCGTTTCTTATTTCTAATTTCTGTTGTAGGAGTTCCCATACTCCCCCGTTTTTTGCCTTATACTTAGTCAGGCCCTTGACAATTAAGTGTCTTTCTCCCGCTTTGGTCCACCAGACGTTTGAGCCCCTTCCTATTTGCTGTCCTCTTGCTTTTGAGCTATTCCAGCTCGGCTTTTTGTAGGCTTCAGCTAATAAACCTTCCATCTCTTGAAAATCGTGGAGTTATGCTTAATGTTATCTTCATACATAATTTAATTAGTCAAATTAGTTTTTGGTTCTTCGTAGAACAACTAGAAATTATGTTCCTATCTATCTTCAGCACTGTAATCTCCTGCATACACTTTTTCGTGTCCTTTGTTATAACTACAATAATCTCTTTAATTTTATCTCTATTAATAACTTCCTTAACCAAACAAAACTCCATACTAACGCATCTAGCTAGTAGATAATGTAAATTATTTATGGCTTGTGGTTTTCCTTGCCTTTCATTGAAAGTGAGCGAGCTAGTCCGCGTTTTTTGTATTTGTCCGTCTTCGCGATTCGAGTCGCTCGTTATGCGGCTTCTAAGCCCCGCGCCTTGGTATCGTGGGGCAAATTGAACGTGAAGCACAGTGTATGTCCTGATAAAGACAGAAAAAAAAGCAATCGGAACCACGGGCAATGTATCTGACAAGAAGGTAGATACTGCTGATGAGAAGGAGGGATTGTTTACACCAATCGACAAGGATCAGACCCCACCTGGCACGAATCATATTGATCAGGTTGGTCCGTTAACAGAAACTAAAAGGCAGTACAACTAAGCAGGTGCAAAGAGAGGCAAGCAAAAGGGATGGTTAATATTAATCGAAGTCCCAAAAACCACTTGGCACATACCATACATACATAAGGTTGGTCCGTTAACAGTTACCAACCAAGCAATGGATGAAATTTCCAAAGAATGTGAATTAAGAATGATGACATTAAAAAGTTAATAGAAATTCAGCAGCATATGGATGAGCGCGATGAAATATGAAAAAAGCACTGGAAAACATAGAAAATATCCAGCAGCAGAATAAAAATTGTAGGTATTAAGAGAACGCAGTATGGAACAGGTCTACTAAATTCTCTGAACCATATAAAGTTATAAACCAAATGAAATATGGCCTTCTGAAGTAGAAAAAATAGAAGGGACCAAAAAGGACAACTACAGCAGCTGAATTTATGAAGAAATTGAGTTCATTCAGGGACGAATGAAGTTTAGGATGGCCGAATGTAGGATTGGAGTATGTTTTGGTAATAAGCATCGATTATTGCTAGAGCCCATATTTTAATGCGTATTAATCATCGCTAAGGATGAGTGAGCCAAAGTCGCGTCGTAAAAAAAGTACGAGAAATGAAGATCGGAAGAAGCGTCGTTCGCTTGAGTTCTTTTTTGCTTGGATGTCGGTATTCCTTTAAGTTCTCAATTCATATTAATTTCTTTTAATATAATAAGCACTTGTGAACAATACCCTAAAATAAATATGCAAAATTTGTCAATCCAACATGGATTACTACCGGGTTTTCAAAATTTGATTAAGAGCAGATAATAATTCTAGACAAAATCGTAAAAAACATTTTGAATGAGAGCAGAAAAAAAACAAGCAAGAACGTTATAGTCGATATTACGAATATCAGATACTCGTACTCAGCATTTATTCAATATTCGACACACTCAAAGTATGCAATACTTTGTGATTTTTTATTTTGTGGTGGTGGAGTCTAAGACTAAATAAATCGATTTATATGAAACTTTATATAAAACTCTGCTCGCAAGGCATACAATTTTCAATCTCAGAATTAGAAACGTTAAGCAAAAATTGATATTATATACCCCGCAATTCTTGATTCTAACGATTTAAGAAATATGATCAATGAAGGAGCGTTCTACAAATATAACTGTAACAGATTTAATGCAAGTAGCATATGTCGAAGTCTTTTTTTCTTTAAGTTCAATAAGCAATAAGCTTTCAGTAACTAGGGGAGGTGGTATGTTATTAGACCTGGGTAAGCTATTAGGGTATATCTGATCAGACCAATACTTTGTTTGAAAGAACTCTGCAAACAAATTGGCAATGTCTTGATCTGTATTTGCTTTAGTATTCATATAAAATAATGAAGAATAATGTATTTCGTTTTCAAGTAACAAAATTATAAAAATGTTTCTGGTCCTGAGGAAATTGTACCCTATAGCGATGCAAATATGCCTTATAGCACTCAGCATAAAGCACAGTGATCCTTGAACGAGCAGCAATATAACAATAAGGGTCAGAAGCAAATATCAAATCAAGTTGGCGATTAACTTGAAGTAAAGACAATTCAAGTAGGCCGTCAACAAATTCGTGACATCACAGCTGTTGAAATCACCAAAAACGAAAAATTAAGCACTATCAGAAAGCATTAACGCGATCGAATGAATATTATAAAGATTATTTAAGTAAACAGAAATATCGGAACGTAGAGGAATGTAAGAGGCACTGACAAAGACAGAAAAACATTTAAAAGACACTTTAGTGCTTATAAATGCAATTACGTTAGGAAAATTAAGAAAAATTGGTTCCGACCGAAGGCCGGAATCAACAGCAATCAATAAGCCGCCACCCTGACGGGAGGGCGATATAATTGTAAGGAAAGATTGCAACGTCTAAGATATCGGGTTTTAACCAAGTTTCAGTAAAAATTAAATTATGAAAATCAAAAGATAGGCGTTCAGTGAAAAGTTTAGAGCTTAGAATTAAGGCCTCTAACATTTTGGTAGGCAAGACAAAAAGATGAAGTTAGTTTTTTTTATTTAGTGATTTTCGAAGGTACGGATTTGGTATTCGATTTCTAGTTCTAGCTTTAAATTCCTTCCCGACTAGCTGCTCAGGCAGAAACTTTTTTGATAGATTGTATCAAAACCCGGGAAACCCCTATTTTGAAAGAAGCTATATTGCGCGTAACATTAAACCTAAACCTTTTTCTTAATCCTCGAACTATGTATCTTCTGATATAGAATTTACGGCTAGCCTAGAAATATGAGGCCATCTTCGGCTTTGGAATGCCGATAGAAGGTCTAGGCAATGCAGCAGTGGGGAAGCTGCTGTCATAAAAAAGTCAAAGATACTGACGGCGCGACACTGGAAAGTTCGACAGGGCGAGCAATTTCCTTCCTTTGCTCAGACAAGAACCCTCCAATTTCTGTGTTATCCAACCTCTCCATTGACCATTAAAACGTAAGCATTGGGCACCCGTTGTACGGGCTGGGGACTGTAACTATCAAGCGGACTAAGAGTACGAAAGATGGAGTATGGAGTAGTTGGCTCAGGGGCTCTCGGCACTATAACGACAGGGTCGATAGACTTTATCCAGACCAGATCTACCCATATAATTTACTTTCTTGCGCTTAAGAGACTTCATATAAAAAGATGTGAAATTTGATGCGTTTGATGCGAGCGTCGAGAATGCCGTATTTAATTGCTTAAAGACAACGTGAAGAGCATTAAAGCCTTCCTTTGCGTTCCTTAAGAACGAACGCATTCGGCTTTAGCAGGACGACACAACTCACATGTAAATTTCAAACCATGATTATTTGTAAAGTCATCGCTTGCACGGACACTGATACTGGCACATTGGAAATGCATGGTGCATGGCTCGGAAGAATTAGCCATGAAAGTCCAAGTTTTTTTGTAGCAGTCAGCCATTGAAATTGAGAGCACAAAAGCAATAGGAATGATAAAATTTCTCACTGGGTGGCTGTCAGCAAAATAACGGATTTGAAACGACACAACAACAAGCAAACGCAATATATCGAATATCTAAAACACACAAACACGTAAGTAGAAAGTCTAAAACTAGCATCAGCTTACAAGCAGACCGGAAGCACAAACACAAACAACACACAGCGGAAAAGAACATATAAGATTGATTGCACTTGTGTGCTTATGCTTATGTTTATAGCTAAGATTTTGGTTTTCTTTGCACAATAAAAAAAAACAGTTTGCACAAAACTGGAGATTAAAAAAAATAGCAACCGTCTTAAGCGAAAGTCTGAGAGCGTCTTTTGTCTTATTAAATAATTAATAATTTTATTATTATTAATTATTTTATTAATAATATTTTACATTTTTTAGTTATATATCCAAAACAATCGTTTACGTATTGTACCAATTGGGAACTGCAAAAGGACACTAACGTCAACTTTTTGTAAAGAGCCGCCCGAAGCAACGTGCGCACAAAAATTCTGGTGACACCGCACACTGCTGCACTCGACCCAGCCACCTCAATCCTCAATTAATGATGTCACCGCCACAGTAAGAATGGTTAACGGTACCGAGAGAACAGTCACTAGGACATTTTTGCATACGCTTGAAGAAGAGGTGACCATCAACGGGTCCTTATTTAGAAACGAGAAGAACATTGTCAAGATACTCCCAGTTCAAGCAGCATCCGCACGCCTAAACATTACTGTTCATAAGGAGATCTCGAGCCTGCCGTACTTACAGAGGTTGAATATCGAAAGTCTGCGGTACCTGATAAAAATCGAAAATGAAGCTTACAATATCAAGCTTAGTTATAATAATTATTCTGGTAGTCTAATACACCACCTACCAAGCATTGGATGAAAAACAAATATTATTTATTTATCCCGAAAAAATCAATTCTATGGGTGCTTTATAATATAATGGCCCGATTCGAATCAAATTTGGTCAGTTGATGTAGATGCCTCTAGGATGCCCAAATTTGATTCAATTCCCATGAAAAACAAAAAAGCTATGAAAACACTAAAATGGGCGTATCAAAAAAATAAAATAAACGAGATCTGGGTACATATTTATGGCAAATAAAAACATAAATTTGAAGTTTCTATCTCTTGTAGTTTCCAAGATATAGATTTTCATACATCCGGACGGACAGACAAGCCAGGTGGACAGATCATAAATATATACACTTTTTGGGGTCGAAAAGCTTCAGCATCTACGATTATTTCCCGATATTCAGCGTAGATACAATCATTTCTTTAGAAATCAGGAACGATAATTATCCAAATTGCTGTAGACGTGTTACATAAACGTTTTGAAACCAGCGCTTAAGTTTTCATGCACACGTTACTGTGATCTTGGGGCTAAGGAGGGTAGAAAATGGTTCAGCTGTCCAGCTTCGCGAGTGATAGTGTTTTAAACAAATCGGATGACACAATGTGATGATGCTGGCCACAACATATTTTTTGGGCCCAGATTGGTCCCAGATTTGCAAAATTATAAAAAGCAAGGAAAACTAAGTAATCTGGCTAGATTCTTATAACATTTCGTCAACGTATGTGTATACTTCCAAAACGTATTTCCAATAGCAATAGCAATATGCAGCGAAGCATCTTCTTTCTAATTTTTTTCAAATACATAGTTCATACATACATTTTCATACACAAGTGTTTGTGCGTGTGCAAGCTTTCATATATTTACATGTACATATAAAACATTCGCAATGAAATCTTTTTGTGAGTGAGAGAGAGCATTCTACGCGCTTGTACTCGAATGCAGACTCTCTTTCTAGGAGCAGCGCCGCTTGGCCTGCATATACTATGGTGGTCCGATCTTCGCGATTTTTACTTATTAGCAACTTACAACAAAAAGTATGGTGAAAATTACAAGCCGATAACGTCAAAACTGGCCCGGTCTGGTGGAATATAATGTACTGAGATACTCAGGCTTGGCCTCCCGCAAGGATGCAGACTTTTCGGCTTCGCGGATGATCTAGCATTAGTGGGAGCGCCGTCCACGAACAATATCTGAAGACGCGGCATTTGTACTCGCCTTTTTCAAAAAGTGAATTTTTTCAAAATTCTTTTCAAATGTCAATAAATTCAAGGGCTATTAATCGTTTTGGAAAAATGAGCGTGGCAAGGCCCCTCATATAGGCGAAAATAAAAAGCGATATTGAATTTTCGAGCCCGAGTTATGTATCGGTTTGGAATATCGATATAATCAATTATCGATATACGTATATATTTATGCAAATATCGATATCCCAATATAACGATATATATATATATATATATATATATATATATATATATTATATATATATATATATATATATATATATATATATATATATATATATATATATATATATATATATATATATATATATATATATATATATATATATATATATATATATATATATATATATATATATATATATATCTATATATATATATATACATATATATATATATCGATAACTCAATATATCTACATGCATAAATATATAGATATACATTTGTCGATAACTCTATATATCTACATGCATATATATATATATATATATATTTATTTATTTATATATATATATAAATATATGTAAATCGATATCTTGAGTTGTCGGTACATTTACACACATATACCTTATAAATACATATATATATGTACACATTGAGTTTTCGATATATGTAAATCGATATCTCGAGTTGTCGGTACATTTACATCGATATATATATACATCGAAAACTCAATGTATCTTTATATATAGATAGATATCGATTTACATATATCGAAAACTCAATGTATATATATATATATATATATATATATCAAATATATGATATATGTAAATCGATATCTATCTAATATATATATATAGATACATTGAGTTTTCGATATATGTAAATCGATATCTTGAGTTGTCGGTACATTTACATCGATAACTTTCTACCTATATAAATATATCGGTAGACGAATATATATTTATATCACAAAAGTATAGCAGATGAATAGGAGGAGCTAGCATATATATTAACATACATTATTAGACGTGCTTATTATTGGAAATGTAATTAATATAATTATAGTCGCTGAAAAAGCTTGAGTTACTCAACAGGTACATTAAAATTGTTTGGATTATTTATGTAGCAGTGGTCATAACAAAGTGGAACGGAACACTTTTCCGCTTCTCATTTTAGGCACTTACCCTTGTAACGGAGTACATAGTTCAGATTTTAGTATAGTTCCACGCATTCCATCCAATAATATGGGGTAGTCAGCATCCGCAATTTGATGACTTACATACAGTTTTTGAACAGCGTTATAATGGGGACTACATCTGTTGATATATAGGTAACTGTCTCCTTGTTGGTTGCGCTTAACTGAAATATATACAATTATTAGATATATTATATATGGTACTCGCTCTCCGATTTATTTGTTTATCAATTTTTAAGTTGTGTCCGAGTTTTTTTTTTTGTGTTTAATTTCGGTTTTAAATCGAACAATTAAGTGCATTTATTTTTTTGTATAAATACTGCAGAGATGAGTAAGGAGCTGACACCGTGTCAATGAGCGATCTAAGGCCTGAAGCAGATGGCTTCCAAATCGTATCGCAAAAGATCAAACATTTTTTACCATAAACTCCCTTTAAACTTGTAAGACCCTATCCATAGTTGCTCTCCGACATTTGGAATGCCTTCACAGTCCTCAA
>JBAMBM010000828.1:1430000-1437593 GCA_037043425.1 Hirtodrosophila duncani | reverse complement strand
GGCCGTGAAGCATTGCTTCACAGAAGGTTCGGCGCCGCCTAGTCCATAGAGCGCCGCACGCGCTCAGCTCTCCGCAGGGCGACCATTACGTCCATGGCAAAGTTACTGGCGGCCTGCCAGTTCTCCGCGCTCTTCAGCATGGATGGGATAAAGTTCGCCACCGAGATCTCGGTGCTACTTATTAGGACTGCCTCGGTTTTCTGGGGAGCAAGCTCGAGGCCAACGGAGGTGAGACATTGTGCTATCAGTTCGATGGATTGATTGCACATATCCCCCGTTTGGTGTAGCTCTTTGCCCACGCTCACGCCGTATGTGTATGTGTATGTGTCGAGTCCGAGACCTTCACCCTTTTCCTCCCCTGGAGACTGGAAATTCAGTATAGGCGAATTCTTTAACGTTTACAACTTCCGCCTAGAAGTATGCTGCGGATTTTAGTTGCAGTGCCGTTCGTTAACGAGCACTATCCAGCACGACCAACAGCTGGTCGCTCCCGCCAAAAAGAAGGAAAACGCGTTCAAGTTGGCTATGTGAGAGTGGAAAGCGCGATCGAAAAAACACTCAAGTGGAGCCACCCGCGGGCCCTTGCTAGCTGCAGGGAAAAGGCGACCGGAGGTTTTTTGTGTAACCGGTATGTACTACACGCACTGGATGCCGTGCACTGATGCCAGGCTTTTTTTTTTAACGCAGGTGAACTTTGAAATAGCACTATGCAGCTGGAGCTGTTTAGGAACGCGACCGCACAGCACTCTCAACACAATTTCTTTTGTTCATTTGTATTTATAATTTGTTTATTTTATAAGAAAAAAAAATTATTTTTTTCTTATTATAGGATATTTCCTAATTATAGGATCCTTATTAAGTTTATAAATTTAAAAACATTCTTTACAAAAAGTGTTCCGATGTATCGATGTTGAGATTCTAACAACATCGAAAAATCTATGTGGGCAAACATCGTTGTTTCTCTTGCACTAGTTTCTAAGAATACTACGAGGACATAGACATAGCATATCTTGCCCATATGGTATCTCAGCACATCGTCAATCGCTCTCCGAAATATACCCCCAGCATTTTTGAAGCCTACAGAACTCATAATTCCCGCCGTTCACTGAGAAAGACGTTTTCTCATTGTCCTGCTCTGCGAGTGCGATTTGGTGGTAGCCTGACATCAGATCTACAGTCGTGAAAAATTTGGCTATACCTAGCTTTACTAGAATAAGAGTAACACTCGACATCGGGTACTTATCCGCGATAGTATTTTCATTTAACTTTCTAGGTCTATTACTAGACATTTTCTCTTGTTACCATGTTCGTCATGCCCTTTTTTTGGCAACTGCCCAGGTGGGGTGGTTGTATGGGGACCTCGATGGTCGATGCTCCATTTCGTAGCCACTCTTTTATTTCGTTGCTAACGAAATCCGCCATCCCATGTGGGATTTTTACATTTTTGAATAAATTGGATTTCTGTCATCGGAGCGGGTCTTAGCCACAACCGCAGTATTGGACGGCAGAAGCTCGTTAGAGTCTGCAAATGCATTTTTTTCATCGTCTTGGCGAAGTCAGCCTGCACTGTACTTGGCATCTTGATTTCGTCAACCTTCCTAAAGTTGACAGTGTCTGAAGTACTGAAGTCTTCGACTTCGTACCATAATTTATAGTTTTCGCTTCCAAATCGACAGTAGCGGCTACCTGCGTTATCAGTTCGAAGCATATAATCTCATCGAATGAATTTAGAGTGGCTGATATAGAAAATGGGCACGTTTTTGCAAATATATTAATTTAATACGATTTTTTCGGAAAAACCTTCCTAAACATTATGCCTTTTGTGTTGGTGGTTGTGGTTATGAGCCCCGAAATCTGAGGCTTCTGATTATTAGTAAGATGTCTAAATTTGGATCCACGTCCATAATTTCCACCTTGTCCACCCTCGCCGTAGCTCGCCGCATACGTGTACCTTGCAAGTGACGCCAGTGGTACAAATACCAGGTTTTTTTAAGCTTTCGTTTCTAGAATTTTTTTTCGGCTCTTTGCGCCACTAGTCTTCTGTTTAGATCGGCTTCTTTTCTTGCTAGTAGAGCTTCGCGCTCTGCTGGCGTAGCTCTTACGGCTTGCGCGATAGATTCACGTGCCTGAGTGTCGTTCATTTTCGACACTGAGACACTGTCTGTTCCTCTCTGGTTTCTCAGTGTCCTTCCATTGTTCCTTTCGCATATCGTTAGTTTTATCTTCATAGCTTCTCTTATTATTTCCCTAATGCGTTGTCTTCACTGTTAAAATCTGAAATCTAAAAGTCGCCGTTTAACGTATGCGTGATATGTGGCATGCTACGTATTTAATTTTTATACTCATACTCTAGAAGAGTAAAAGAATATATTGTATTCGTGCAAATGTATGTAACACGCAACAGGAAGCGGCAGGCATAAACTAGGTGCTCCTGATGTCCACATCATCGTAATTGGAAGCTTTATTGTTTTATAGTACCTTGATCTCATCATTTAGCTCCACTAAAAGTGGGCCACTTAGAGCATCAGCTACAATTTGAGGTGGTGGTATGGGGCTGCAACCTGTCTTCAAGGTTCATGCAAAGGCTTCTTTCTGCTCTGTCTTTATGCGATCTACCCTAAGTCCGATCAACGAGGGCGTTTCTGGTCCTAAATCTGTGATGTTGTAAACGAACTGCATCTGACGAGATGTCCTGCTGCAGAATAGCATCAGGAATTAAGTTCTTAAGTGGGGCAGGTTGTTAGAGAATATTGATTGAATGAAATAACACGAAGAACTGCGTCTGGTCTTTATAAGTTTATTTATAAATTAAAGACCTTTTTTATTTGGCGCCTTGATAAAATTTAATTATGTATACAAAAGCCAATTCATAGTAAATAAATGCATCCGTTCAAATTAATTGTAGATTTGTGTTAATTAGTTGATTGTCAATAATTAAAGATTTCCTTAACAGCTGCCAGACAGCGATATTTGTCAGGTAGGTAAAAAGGTTCGAATACGTGTGGGAATGGTGTATCCCATCCAGTAACTCGTTTCACAGGTGCTTCTAGGCGCAAAAAACACTTTTCTTGTATGGAGGCGGCCAATTCCGAGCCAAATCCTTGAGTAAAGGGAGCTTCATGAGCGACTATCACTCTACCTGTTTTGTTGGCAGACTAAATTGGGAATAAACAAGAAAAAAATAATTTAACAGTATTTGAGTAAATCAATTATTATTCTAACCTTGTATATTGTATTGCTATCCCAAGGTAAAATTGACACAAGGTCTATAACTTCACAATCCACATCTAGCTGTTTCTGTGCTAGTTCTGCCACCTAACACAAAGATAAATAAACAAGTAGCAAATATATATATGTTTTTATATACGCTTAGTTTATAACATACTTCCATAAGTACATGGACCTGTGTACCCCAGCCGACGAGTGTAACATCTTTACCTTCCCGCAAAACGTCAGCTTTACCTAGCTCAGAGGTATATAAGGCGTTCGGCACTTCCTCAACCGCTGCGCGATATAAGGTTTTAGGTTCAAAAACGATGCATGGATTCGGATCGCGAATGCAGGCTAACAACAGACCTTTTGCCTTGATGGGGCCACGTGGAACCTTTGAGTAGAGAAATTATAATTAAATAATTATAATATTTTTATAAGAGAATTATACCCTTGCAGGGGCTATTAAAGTTTTGTCATATCTGTAACGCATAGATGGAAGCATTTCCGAAACCATAAAGTATATAAATATTTTAAAATTGAACGTACCAAATTTTGTTATTGATTCTATAAATATATATATTTTTTTACTTGAAGTGTGTGTGAGAGGAGAGAATAGTGTCTCTCTCTATCTTTACAAATAGGGAATTAAACCGAAATGAAACCGGAAACGTTAACCGAAATTAACCGATTCAAAATCAGAACCGGAACTAACATATTCTTGGAATCGAAAAAACAGTACCAGAACTGAAACAGCGTACCAGTACAGTTTCGGTTCTGAGTGTGTGTGTTTTTATACTCGTACTTTAGTAGACCGAGTGCATTGTATTCGTGCAAATGTATGCAACAGGCAAAAGGAAGCGTCTCCATTCCCATAAACTATATATATTCTTGATCAGCATCAACAGCCGATTAAGTGCTAGGGTCACAACATTTGGTATGTAGACTCCCCGTTTGTGGAATCATTATGTTTTTTAATGTTGTAACGACTGCAGCCGCCCCCGCAAATCGATAAAAACCTTATAGCTCCCACAAATCTTAATATGTATTAGCACATAAGCTACCGATTTGCCAAATTTGATTAAGATCGGATAATAATTGTAGACAAAATCGTAAAAAAACATTTTGTATAAGAGCACCCCACCCCTTCCCCACCAAAAAAAAATATATAAAAGTGTTGCACACTTTCGAGTGTATCGAATATTAAGTAAATGCTGAATACGATTATCTTATAGTCGGAAAATCGACAATAGCGTTCTTACTTGTTTTGTTTTATTACACGCGTACTCTAGTAGAATATTGTATACGTGCAAATGTATGTAACAGGCAGAAGCGTCTGAGACCCCATCAACAGCCGAGTCGAAATGTCAGCTTATCCGTTCGTCCGTCTGTCCGTCTGTATGAACACATAGATCTCGGAGACTGTAAGAAAAAACAATTTTTTTACAGACTTTTGAGTGTGTCGAATATTTAAAAAATGCTGAGTACGAGTATATTATAGTTGGAATATCGACTATAGCGTTCTTGCTTGTTTTTTTTTTGTATTTTATTCGTAGCTCTGCCGCCGACCATTGCCTCTGTCTTGAGATTGTCAGCTTTTGCCCACAGAACAAGAATAGTAGTTAAGAAGTTTAACTCAAAGCGGTACTGAAATCGCTCTCTGACTTTCGCTCAAGACGGTTTTTTCATTTCGAGTTTCGTGCAAATTTTTCATTCGTGTATCAATTATTAAGTTGTGTCCGAGTTTTCTTTTTTTGTGCTTAATTTCGGGTTTGGTTTTAACGAAAACCTTCTAGTGTACTTAATAAAATTGCTTTAAATTATTTGTTTTATTGTGCAAATAAAACCAAAATCTGAGCTATAAGCATGAGAAAACAAGTGCAAGTGCGCTGTGTGTTGTTTTGTTTGTGCTTGCGGTCGGCTTGTAAGCTTATGCAATTTTTAGACTCTGGTTGCTTGTAATATTTGCTTGTGATTTTAGTTATTCGCTATATTACGTTTACTTGTTGTTGTTTCATCCATATTAAAAGATGTGAAATTTGCTGCAAGCGCCGAGAATGACGAATTTAATTGCCTAAAGCCAACTTGGGGAGCATTAAAGCCTTCCTTTGCGTTCCTTAAGAACGAACGCAACTCGGCTTCACAGGACGACACAACTAGCATGTAAATTTAAAAAAAAAATCTCTTACTCGGACACTGATTTTGGCACATTAGAAATGAATGATGTTACGACAAAGCCAACAAAAAAGCATAGGCTCGGAAGAATCAGCCTTGAGAGGGCAACTTTGTAGTGGTCAGCCATTGAAATTGGGAGCACAAAATTACTTAGCATTAAGAATGATAAAAATTTCTCACTGTATGGCTGGCAGCAGAATAACGGATTTGAAACTGCACAACAACAAGCAAACGCAATACAGCGAATAACTAAAAACACAAACAAATATGACAATCAAGACAGAGAGTCTAAAAATTGCATAAGCTTACAAGCAGGCACGCAAGCAAAAACAAAAACAACATACAGCGCACAGAGAATATTAGAATTGTTGTATTTGAATGCTTATGTTTATAGCAGAGCTTTTGGTTTTATTTGCACAATTAAAAAAAAAAAAAAAAAAAAAACCAATTTAAAGCAGTTTTATCAAGTGCACTTAAAGGTTTGCGTTAAAACCGAAATTAAGCACCATAAACGAGAACTTGGACACAACTGAAAAATTTATACACAAACGTGAAAATTAGCACAATACAGGAGCTTGAAAAAATAAGCAACCGTCTTGAGCGGAAGTCAGAGAGCGAGCGAGTGTAGAGTGATACATTAAAAATTACATACACCTCTTATTTAACCATTAAAACAAATGTGAAGTTGCTTGAAGTTTGAAATGCACCAAAGGAAACATTTCCGATCATATAAAGTACATATATTCTTGATCATTGCAAAAAATCAACTCTTAGGGGGATACATGATACAATAGCCCGATCCGGGTCAATTTTGCCAGCTGATGTAGATGCCTCATAATCCCCAAATATGGTTCAATTCCAATAAAAACAAAAAAAGTTATTAATTAAAAACACTGAAATTTGCTTTAGTTTGTTTGGAGCCACCCTAAAAAGTGGGCGTGGCAAACAAATAAAAATAAACTTGATTTAGGTACATATTTATGGAAAATAAAACTGCAAATTTGAAGTCTCTATTTCTTATAGTTTCAAATATCTAGATTTTCAAACATCCGGACGGACAGACGGTAATGGCTAGATCGACTTGGCTGATCAAGAATATATATACTTTATGTGGTCGGAAACGCTTCTTTCTGTCTGTTACATACATTTCACAAACTTAATACACCCTTGTGCCATAAGTACAGGGTTTTAAAATCTGCTAAACTAAGAGTTGATTGCGAATCGGTTCGTTATATGGGAGCTTTATGATATAGCGTTCCGATCCGGATCAAATTTGGTGACTGATATAAACTACGGTGGATACAAGGAATACAAGATAAATTTTGTTTGATTTGGATAAAAGAACAAAAAATTTAGGCCCCTAAGTGTTCTTTGCGGAATAATCGATTTGGATAAAAGAACAGAAAATTTATGCTCCTAAGTGTTCTTTACGGAACAATCGATATGTTGAAGCTATATGATATAGTTGTTTGATCTTTATCATATCACGCCAGAGGACGTGGGGTCTCAAATGGATACAAACCGAATTTGTTTGGTTTGGATGAAAAACAGAAAAGTTTTGCTCTTAAGTGTTCATTCCAAAACAATCGATTATATGGGAGTTATATGATTTAGTTGTCTGATATGGCTGAAACTCGTGCAGACAAAAGGAGCATCAGCTCATTTCAAAACTGTAGCTTTTAAGACTTCTGAGATCTTTGTCTTGAAACAGACGGACACACGGACGGACACACATGGCTATATTGATTCTTCTTGCTGATTAAAAATATATATACTTTATATAATCAGAAACGCTTCCTTCAATGTGCTGCAAACTTCCTGACAAAATGAATATACCATTTTGTGAATGGTATAAGAAAAAACAATTGAATGAGAGCTACATGATATGATTTTCTCATCTAGATCAGATGCAGAGGCATCTAGGTTATATATAACAAAAAAAGTTGTTCTAATAAAACACAAAAAAGGATGTTACCCCAAACATCAGGGCAAATCAAGAATATCAAAGAATATACTTCTATATACTGTTGTACCATATCTATAGGATATAATTAATATATTCTCTGTCATTATTCAAATTTATAGGCAACAAATGCCGTCAATAATGAACGTCAATTCAATTCATTTGTACTTAACGTATGTATAATAAATAATGTACTTTACCACAACCCGTAGACCTGGCGTATGAGCAAAATATGCCTCGGGACT
>JBAMBM010000827.1:0-150000 GCA_037043425.1 Hirtodrosophila duncani | reverse complement strand
ATCTTCAAATTTGAATACCCCATCAAGAAATAGACAATGGTATATTTCTTCGAAATTCAATAACTCAATCCAATAACGCATACGTGCGTATATTATATACAACCAACAATACCAGAATTGTAAATATACAAAAGATTCAGTTCAAATCACTTAATAATTACAAAATAGCTGATTCAAGCTATTTTCAAAGAGCAGAAAAGAGCAGAGCATAGCAGAAAAGAGCTTTCATACTTTCAAATCAAATCAAATTCAAATCAAATCATGGCAAATTTTAAAACAAACTTGATCTGACGGAGTCTCCATACCAAATTTGGTACTTCTAGCTCTTATAGTCTCCAAAGTCTAGGTGTTCATGCGGACAGACGGACATGGCTAGATCAACTCGGCTGTTGATGCTGATGAAGAATATATACATTTTATGGGGTCGGAGACGCTTCCTTATGCCTGTTACATACATTTGCACGAATACAATATTCTTGTTTACTCTACTAGAGAACGAGTTTAGTAATCGAGTAATAATTTCCAAATTAAAAATAATACTGATGTAATTTAATACAATAACAGTCAAATTAAAAACAATGCAAAAGGAGTCTTAATCTATATCTATTTACATGAGTTGAGGGGAAATTGCAATATACAAAAACAGCAAAGAAAGGCTAGCTTCGGGTAACCGAAGCTTACATACCTTTGCAGGTATACTCAGAGTTCATTCCGAATCGGTTGATTATGCGGGAACGATATACTATAGTGGTCCGATCCGGATCAACTTTGGTCAGCTGAGGTAAAGGCTTCTGAGTGTAGCATTTACCAAGTTTGGTTCAATTTGTATAAAAAACAACCAATTTTGCTGTACTAAGAGTTCATTACGAATCGATCCGTTATATGGGAGCTACATGATATAGAGATCCGATCTGTATTAACTTTGGTCACCAGACGTATATAATTTAAAACTGACATATACCATTTTTTTATTTCTAGTTGGATAAAAAGCAACCAGTTTTGCTGTACTAAGAGTTCATTCCGAATCGGTCGGTTATATGGAAGTTATATGATATAGTCGTCCGACCAAGATCAAGTAGAAACTCTATGGTACAAATTTCAATTCGATAACTTCAGAACAGAGAGACTAGTTCGTATAGAAACAGACAGACAGACACACAGACATGGCTATATCGATCGGCTTGTCATCCTAATCAAGAATATACACACTTTATGGGGTCGGAGATAATTCCATCAATGCGTTACAAATATCGTGACAAAATTTTAATACCCTCTGCAAGCGTTGCTGCTTGGTTGCTGCGAATTAATTAGACCTTAGGTTGTTGTTTAGTATAGAAGTTCATGTTCTCTTGCATTACTTTCTTTTTGCATCTACTCAAACAATATACTTTTGGTAATATTGCAAATTGGGGACACTCTAGCCGAATTTTACAGAAAGAACACTTTGTTGTATTATCTTTAAAATTTGTAATTAGAGAGAATTCATTTGGACAAAGCCTAACAACAAAAGTTGGCTGCCACTTACATAAAAATCAATTAAACTCGAAAAATTTTACTTTTCGTTGGGTGCAACATGAAATGGCCAATTAGGGGTTAGAGATCCGACGCTAGAATTTTCTTCCTTTGAATTACAAGGATTAAAAATCACTCTTTAATTATGCATAAGTTGGATCTCGTTGGCTTCCCATCATTTCTTCTAAGTGGATTACCGAGTACCTAAAAATCTCTTTTTCTAACCGCCTTATGGTGTTATCACGGGTATCACAGGGTAGCCATCTGCCTTCATATTCAAGTAAGCTTCTTTTAATAAACCTTCCATCCTTAGAAAACCGTAGAAACTTGCTTAATGTTATCTTTATAAATAAGCTTATTAATGGTGATATTGACTAACAATCTCTCTCAATAAAACATCTATACAGACGCACCTAGCAAAAAGATAATGTTAATCGTTAATTGTTCGTCTTTCCTTTCATTGAAACTAAGTGAGAGAGTCCGCGAAAACTGGCATGTACTTAATTTGATTTAAGTCTGATAAAAAGGAAAAATTTTGGTGTTTTAAGCTTCATTCAGGATCGGTCGGTTATATGGGAGTTATATGTGACTCGTACTCCGACTTTTTCTCAAGACGACTGCTTTTTTTTTGCACTCGTATTATGTTGCATTTCGCCTTAGTGCCTAACCCAAACAGCTACTGCCTCCAAAACGAAGAAGCTACAATGGGGATACACCGTTCGGTCAATCAAGAGGAAGTCGATGGCACAGAAATTGCAGGGGTCAAAACTGTTAAACTTTCTAGTGCCGCGCCCTCTGGATCGGTGACTGGTCCGTCAGCAGAGTTTCTACTGCTGTGGCTGCTCTGCCTTAATCTTTATTTGGTCCTTATTTCTAGACAAGCCCTGGGGCTCCTATATCAAAAGATGTTTCCGCATATGTCCTGGGCAAAACTAGTTTACATAGTTCGAGGATTAAGGTAGAAAACCTTAGGTTTAATCTTAAGCACAATATAGCTTCTTTCAAGATAGGTGTCAAACGCGACTGTTTTGACAAAAAAAGGTTTCTGGCTTGAGCACATAGCCGTGAAGGAGTTTAAATCTATAACTTGAAATTGGATAAAGATTAGACTCCCTGATGCTGCACAATCCGTTCCCTCTAACACACTTTCAAGAACTAATTTTATCAAATGTAAGAGGCCTTATATCTAAACTCCCTAAACTTTACACAGATAACCTATCTTTTGATTTTGACATATTTATATTAACCGAAATATGGTTAAAAGCTGATATTTTAGGCTCTTCTTCTTTTCCTAATTATTATATTGCCTATATATTTGATCGTAACTCCCACCAGGATGCTGGTGATTGCTGTTGATTCCGATCTTCTGTTCTGCTAGCAAAATTGAATTTATAAGTACTAAAGAATCTCTTAAATGCTTTTCTGTCTTTATCACTGCCTCTTAAATTCCTGATACTGATCACTTGTTGGTTTTTGGTGATTTCAACATCAGTAATGTCTCGTGGTCCTTCAAGACATAACAAGTTAATTGACGGCCTACTTGAATTGTTCTTATCACAAGTTAGTTTTGTAGCAAACTCATTGTTTTGCTTTGATTTGCTTAATTTAATATTTTTTCTGTTAGTTAAATTACATTTGTCACAAGAGATAGTCCGCTTTTGCTTCCTGAAGACCCGTTTCATGCCTCATTTCAAGTTACCATGGATCTTCCTATTCCTGCAGTGTCTGCATCTTCTAAAATGTTGCCTAGAACATGTTCATTTGAAAAGGCTAATTTCGTTAGCCCTAACGAAGTCATCTTCCTTACAAAATTGTATATTCCATTTTTGATTTTGTCCAGTTAATTAGTTCAGTTAGGCTTAATAAGCCACCTTGGGTTACTCCGCAGTTGTCTAACTTAAAAAATGTTAAATCTAGTTCCTAAGGAAGTTCAAGAACTCTGGAAGGTCCCCGGAATACTTGCGCTTTATTGCTGCTCGTTTAAGATTCACTGCGCTTAATTTTAAGTGCTATAAAGCATATTTGCATCGCTGTAGGTTATAATTTTCTCAGTTATTGAAAGTTCATTGCTTAATTAACTCGAGTCCATTAAACATAAGTTTTTCCTGGTCCTGAGGCATATCAAAACTGTCTGCTATTGCTCAGCTTTTTGAAAAAATCATAACTTCACAGTTACAACATTCTTGTGGTTCCATAATTTCATCTTCTCTACTAATTTAGTAGAATTTGTAATACGAAGATTTAAGAATAAAATGCAAACTGATATTATTTGGCTTGGTAAAATAACTCTAGGATCTCCTTAGCTTCCCATCCTATCTTCTTAAGTGGATTTCCGACTACCAAAATGTCAGAACTCTGTAAGTTGTTTTTGAAAATTATTTTTCTAAGCCCCTTACGGTTATATCAATACTACCGCAGGGTAGCCGACTACGTTAAACGTTCCATTAAGGACGCTCTCCCATTTTAGGCCTCAAGAAGACATTAATGCTTTCCAATTATGGCGTCAGGTCAACTTGCTAAATCGTAACAGTTCGCAATGCAAAGTCATGACGATTTGTGGTCTCATACCGCTTCAGACATCGTACTTTCCAAACGATGTGGAGCTTGATCAAATAGATACTGTAAATGATTTGGGTGGTCTTTTAGACCCTAAATTGCAATTTACACATTTCAATTACCGTCAATAAGGCTGTGGATGTTCTGGGTTTTAGTAAGCGATGGTTGAAGGATTTTCATGACCCTTACACAGCTAAAATACGGTAAAGTTCTCTGGTCAGACCTATTTTTTGGTGTCCACAATATATTAATCACCAGGAATTCATTGAGTCTATTCAAAAGAAATTTTTACTGTTTGCTCTCCGTTGTTTGAATTGGGACTCCAATAGAGTGCATATTTTAGTAGGGTTCTTCTAGTAAACGTTTCATCCCTAGAAAACCGTCAAATGAAGCTTGATGACTTTATAGATAACCAGACTAACAGTGAAATTGATTCTAAGACGTTTACGAGCCAAATTAGTAGGTATGTTGGCCAAAATCTTTACGTCGTTTATGAACTAACCAATACACTTATTGTTATTAATATACACGCTTGACCATATATTTTGAATTAAGAAAATTGTTTCTTTTTTTTGGTATTTTTCTCGATTTTCGAAATTAAAATTTACGAAGTTCGAGCGTAAGCAAGACTGCAGGACCACTGCAGGATGAAAAAAGGTTAAAAATACCATATTTTAAAACTGGGTCATATACAATTTTTACCACAGAAAATATTTTTTATGGACTTTGGTCTCATCAAATATACAATTTTAGTGTTGCCTAGCATTATAATTTATGTTTTTAATAAAAGATAATATCATGAGCTATATAATCTTCTTGTTCAAATAATTCCTCAATAAATTCTGAAAAACGGTCAGCAGAACTCTGATTTTCTTCTTTCCTTGTTTGACCCTTTCGAGTTTCTACAGACAAAAAATGTAGCTCTTTGAAAGGAGGATTTAAAAACAATACAACATATTGCAAAGTGGTTGGTTCACAAAGGTTTATTGTAATATTCTTGCCACCTTGAAACCCTTCAGCAACTTTTTTTGCGTTAGTACTTTAATTGGTCTTATCAGCGACTTGACTCTCATCGCTAAGCTCGGACTCAAATAATGTCTCTCCGTGTTGGAATATGGAATGACAATGGCCTCAGTAACTAGGCTCAAGAATTGACCGTTTCCTCTCACAGAAGCAACGTCCATCTTCCAACGTCCATCGTAACATTAGAAATTGCTTCTATCTATATACCGCCAAATGCTGGTCTTTTCGAGCAAGACGTCATCGATCTCCTCAGTCAAAGAATGGACAAAATCATAATTGGTAGTGACTGGAATGGTTGGTATCTCTTTTGGGGTAGCAACAGAGCAAACCCACGTGGAGCATTGATATTCGAAGCGATACACAAATATCATTATAGTAAACGGACACAGCCCTAATGCGATCAGCGACCAACTTTTGAGCATCAAAGACTGCCTACACTTAGCCTGCGATGACTAACCCCTGATAATTACAATACACACGTGGCCGCAGCCTTTCCCCTCCATACAACGCCTCCTGCCAGTCGGATCGAACATCAGTCTTTTGAAGCGCCTACTACACTCTTCACTTCAACCAGAAATGGTGCTTAACACTGCTGAAGATGTGGACCATGCCGCAGAAAAACTCCAAGATGCCATAGTTGAAGCAGCAAGCAGCTCTCTTAGCTGTTCCACCCTTCCATCGAAAGCAGTGTCCGCAATGCCAGTATCATTCCACTGACACGGCAGACCGAAAATCTGCTGACATATAAGCGAGGAGTCGAGCACGCACTTCAAGCACCAAAAAATTATATAATGAGGCCACTAGGCAACTCAAATGTCTTCTGCCTGATTTACAAAGCAGGCGCATCAGCGATGCTTTTAAACAAGCTGACTCACCAGCCTGTGCTGAATTTCGACTCTGGCAAATCACACCCAAGTGAAGAGGCAACCTTTGTGTCAACATCCCATTCGCAGCTCATCATGACTCATGGGACATGAAGCCCAGTCTGAAGCTTTTGCCGATCACCTCCAGGAACAATTCAGTCCGCTGCTGATCACTAAACATCGAGGATATCGAGGAAACCGACATCTCACCAAGCACAGGAGGTATTACCGTTGGAGAATGCACCAAGGATGAGATAATGGAATTAATCAAATATATAAAAGCTAAAAAGGCTCTCCTGGACACGATAAATTAGAGTGCGCAATCGTCAGGGCACTGCCAGAACCCACAATCGAATACTTCGTAGTTCTGTAACGCCATTTTTCGCATCCAACACTTCCAGCCTGCTCGAAACGTGCTACGATTGTGATGATTCCAAAGCCAGGCAAATCCGGAGGAGCTATTGCCTCGTGTAGACCAATTAGTTTGCTGACAGTCCAAGGTATTTGAAAGAATGCTTTTGCGACGAGTACTTGTGCAGATGGATCAAAGAATACCAGACCAAAAATTTGGATTTCTCATCACATTTTGGGTGCTTTCGAGGATAGAGAATACTGTTCTACAATCTTATCAGATGTCAAGCAGCCTTTGAATGCGTCTGACACCTGGGACAGGAGCTTAGGAAGCAAGATAAGGACTGCCCTCCCACCTTACTACAAACTGTTAGCCTCCTACCTGACAGATGGAAGCTTTGAAGTTGCATCGTCGACTCGGCCAGTAAGAGCAGATGTTCCTCAAGGAAGTGTTCTCAGTCCCACACTGTACACCTTGTACGAAGCAAACATGCCGTTGCCTTCAACTGACACTAAAATGCTAGTAGCGACATAAGCCGAAGATTCGGCAACACTGAGCCGCAATCCGACTACGAAAATAGTATCAGAAACGTTACAAGTCTTTTTATACGAATACAAGAGCTGGACGGTGGTGTATCACCATTAGCACGCAAAAATCAGTGCACATCACCTTTGCCACCAGAAGAGGGAACTGCCCTGACGTCACAATGGACTCTCCAATACCAAGAGCTACCAAAGTAAAATAGTTGGGAGTCGCATTTCACAGATGACTGACATGAGGCCCTTAAAAATTAAATTTAAAAAAACTGGACTGGATGCTGAGGAGTTCTAGTAAACTGCTGCTACGTAGCAAAAGAACCATCTACAATGCGATAGTAGCACCAGATTTCACATATGCAATTCCGCTCTAGGAAACTGCTGCGAAGACCCATATTAAAAAAATACAAACAATGCAGAACAAGTCCCTGAGAAGATGGACTGGAGCTGATTGGTTTGTGAAAAACGTAATCCTGCATAAGGACCCCAACTTATCTACCATAGCAGAGCTAATTGGACGGCAAAATTGGTTGTTATACTCGTCCTCTAGTAGAGGCAGAAGGAGGCGTCTAAGACCCCATAAAGTGTATATATTCTTGATCAGCATCAACAGCCGAGTCGATCAAGCCGTGTCCGTCTGTCCGCCTGTATGAACACCCAGATTTCGGAGACCGTAAGAGCTAGAGAGACCCAATTTGGTATGTAGACTCCCCTTGTGGGGCGTCTGATCAACTTTGTTTTTACATTTTTCCACGCAATTTCCCGCCCACTCCCTTCGCAAACCACAAAATTTTATATCTTCCATAAACTAAACGCATTTAGGTGAATCTCGGTTTGTATATGTATAAATACATAATCTACCTTTCTGCCGAGTTAAGATCGGATAATAATTGTAAATAAAATCGTAAAAAAAACATGGTGTATGAGAACACCCACCCCTTAAAAAAAATGTTGTTCCTTCTTTTGAGTGTGTCGAATATTGAATAAATGCGAGTATCTGATAGTCGGAATATCGACTTTAGCGTTCTTACTTGTTTTTTTAGGGAACGTGTCAGTCTTAGAATCCTCCATGTATGTTGACTGAATTTCAACCGAATCTGCAAGGGTCTGTAAGCTTCGGTTGTTAAAAGTGTCTATTGACATTTTCCCACGGTGCCTCTTTTAGTTGGCAGAGCCCATGTATACTGGCTCGCATTTCAAGCCTTTCGAAAAACTGACCTAAGCCAAGAGCTGGAGTACAGGTCGCTAACATCAATTCTTGCAATAACTTTATTTCCATGTTTAAAGTAACAAATCATGTTTGTTATATGCAAGCCCTCTACTTTTCATTTTTGTGTTCCTCATATGCGTTCTTCTTAGAAGCTTTTTCAAGACTTTACCTTAGCAGAAGTTCTTGTTCTGTGAGGAAGCCACAACCTACACAATTCGACTATAGGATGTAAATAGTTTTAAGCTAGAGTATTGATTGGTATAGTTTCAGCTAGCTAATAATAACAATTAATAATAAAAGATAAGGTTTTGTCACGGAAATCTCTTCCAACCGAATTCGAAATCTCGGTGTCACGTAAAACACTTTTCTTTTTATTGAAAACTGCAGTATATTTCTTAGAGATTTGAGTAAATACATCTCTTACTATTGGAAAAAAAATGATTTTCTGATTAATTTAAATCATTTGATTTTAAAATTCTATATAAAAAGATTATTAATTTAACATTGTAAAAATTCTGAAGTCTGTAAATTTACCTTATTGTCGTGGTGACTGGCACATTATTCCAACCAAACGTTGACCTGCTGACTTGTCTCCAAATAATTCGAAGATTCTCGTTTTTTGAAAGTCTATTACTTTTTGTTTTAAATCGAAGTAAAAAATGTATTAATAACGTGGTTATATTTAAAGTATCATTTAATGCGTCTTGAATTGGGTTTTTATCACAAGCAATTAAATGCATTGGGAATGTGGATGTATGTCAAAAAGTAAGAAAAAGAGTGTTTATATTTTACATTTTATACAGTAAACATTTTATTTTATTAATTTTGTTTAAGTTTAACTCGCTCTTTTGCAGGGGAAAGTTCATATCTTTCATGCAGAAACACTTGGATATAGTAAGAGGGGTAACACGGGGCCATAGAATCGCTATGTCGGCTGCGGGGGATGAATAAATGAGCACACAATTACATTCAATTGTTTTATTCATGTACAATACTATCGAGGTGTGCAAGGACTGACAACAAGTAATAAAAAAAAGAAACCAGAGCATCTAAGTCGAACAGAGGACGGTAGGAGGTGCCCGTGTTTTTGGCTTACACAAAATGGAGAATGCTTTGCAGCCAATTCAGAATAATAATGGTGTTCGATTCACACATATTATGCACACATATGATAAATGTATTCTTTTACAGAATTTGAAGATGTTTAATATCCATCAAATATCACAGACTCGCCATAGTCGCCACCAAAGAAGAAAATGATGTTGGACAGACCACCCCGCAAAAGTTCTCTTATTAGTTCACGCGTCTCCGAGAAGACTAGCGTACTAAAAGGCACAAAGAAACAAATACAGGAGTTTAGTTTTAGAAAAAAAAGGCAACTAATATCGACTTGCAAAATAAAAATAATGAAAAATTGACTAATTTTTATTTTTACTTGGTATCGTAGACTACTTCTAAAAATAAGTAGCGGTACGATTAGTCTATTACTGAGCTGAATTTCGGTTTCCGGTTTACGCAAACCTTCTACTGCACTTAATCAAACTGCATTAAATTATTTTTTTTATTAAGAAAATAAAACCCTAAGGCTCAAACCTAAAACCAAAAGCATTGAATTGCCACCAATCCTATATTTTCTTTAGCGCTCATTGTGGTGTGTGTTTGTTTTTGTTGTGCTTGTAAGCTTATGCTGTTTTCTTTAATTGCTGTGATATGTGTTCGTGTTTTAGTTATCGCTTGTTTGTTGTGTCGTTACATATCTGTTATTCTGCTACCAACCACACAGGGAGAAATTGTATCACTCCTATTGCTTAATAATTTTTTGCTCTCAATTTCAATGTCTGACTGCTACAAGACTGGCCTTTTCAAGACGAATTCTACCGAGCCTATGCTTTTTATTGGCTTTGTCGTAACACTATTCATTACCAATCTGTCAATATCAGTGCCCTTGTTAGCGATTATTTTACAAATAATCATGGTTTAAAATGTACATGTGAATAGTGTCGACCTGCTGAAGCCGAGTTGCGTTCGTTTTTAAGGAACGGACGCTTTAATGGGGATAGGAACTCCCACCAATCTAGAGAGTATGGATAGCACACAAAAAGAAGAGTCTTCGTGAGGGCAAAAGTCAAACTTTCCAGTGTCGCGCATTCAGTATCGTTGACTTTTTCCGACAGGAGCATACCAACCTAGACCTCTTATCGGCGTTCCAAATCCGAAGATGGTCTTTATTTGTAGACTAGCTGTAGATTTCACATCACTTGAATTGTCCTTATCTCAATTTAATTTTGTAACAAACTTATTGAATCGCCAACTTTATTTGATATTTGCTTCTGACCCTTCCATTTCAGTGGTCTCTAGAGTCAGTATGCTTTTGCTTCCTAAAGATCTGTTTCACCCATCATTACACGTTACTATGGATATTAGTATTCCTGCGGTATTTGCAACTTCCAACTTGTCGGCTAGAACATATTCATTTATTAAGGCTGATTTCGTTGGCCGTAACAAAGTCTCCTTCCTTACAAAATTCTATATTCCATTTAAATTGGTGTTGTTCAGCTCAATAGATCAGTTAGGCTTAATAAGCCACCTTGGTTTACTCCACAGTTGTCTAATTTAAAAATAAAATCAAATCTAGACTCTAAGAAGTTTAAGATCTCGTCAAGTTCCTCTGACTATTCGCGTTATAGTGCTGCTCCTTCAAGGTTCATAATAGGTCATAATAGAGCAGTATTCTCAGGACCCAAATTGATATTATAATTTTGTTAATTCAAAACGAAAAACATCTGAGCTACCTTTTTCATTATTATATATAAACACTAAAGCAAATACAGATCCAGGCAAGCAATTTATTCCTCTCTTAAGTACTGGTCTGATCAGATGTACCCTTATAGCTTACACAGGTCTAATAACATCCCACCTGCCCTAGTTACTGAAAGCGTATTGCTTAATGAACTTAAGTCTACCAATTCTAACTTTTTCCGATAGTCTTGATGGCGTTAAGGGGTGTATTCTCAGATTCTGCGTAGATTCTCAGATTGCGTCGTTCGTTTTTCCCTTCTTTCTGGAAGGATTTATTATTCCTTATTATTATTATTATTTATTATTATTCCATAAAAAGGGGAATAACACTGATGCCCAAAAGTAAAGAGGCATATCAAAATTATCTGCTTTTTCTTTTTGAAAAAATATTATTTTCACAGTTACAACATTCTGGTGGTTTTATAATTTCAAACCCATCCTGAGGTTTATGAAGCTTAGGTCTACCACTACTAATTTACTAGAGTTTTCTTCAATTGTAATACAAACATTTAAGAATAAAATGCAAACAGACGTTATATACACTGACTTCTGCAAAGCTTTTGACTCGGTAAATCTCTGTTTAATTATTCATATTTAAACATTCATTCCTTGGCTTCCCATCATATCTTCCTAAATGGCTACCTTAATCTCAGAGCTCAGAAGGTTCTCTTTAAAAACTCTTACTTAGAGCCCTTTAGAGTAACATCAGGGGTACGGCATTTTAACTTCTAAGGTGGAGGTTTAGCAACGATCTGCCTCAGGTTCCATTATACTCTCATGTACTAATACTCAACTTACTAAATCTTAACTAAATGCAAAGTGATGTCGTAGCTCACCGCTTCAGACATCGAACCTTCTTAACGATATGCTCCTTGATCGGATCGACACAGTTGATGACTTGGGTGTTCTTTTAGACCCTAAATTGAAATTGGATTTACTCATTTCACTTTCCGTCAATAAGGCTGTGGGTTTTCAATAAACCTTCCTTCTTGAAAATCGTAGAATTATGCTTAATGTAATCTTATACTTAAGCTGATAAATGGTGGTACTGACTCGACGACTTTAATGTGCCAAATTAGTTGTTGTGCCGCTCGTAGAACAACTAGAAATTATGTTCATAACTATCTTCAGCACTGTAATTTAAACAATCTCCTGCATGAAACTTTTCGTGGCCTTTGTTCTAACTAGAATAGTCTCTTTAACTTTATCTGTATTAATAACTCCCTTAACTCAAATAAAACATCATTACTAACGCATCTAGCTAGTAGAAAATGTAAATTGTTTATGCGAGTCCGCGTTATTTCTGTCTTCGCGATTCGTGTAACTCATTATGCGGCTCTCTGCCGATTGTGCGGGAGGAGTTAGTTTCAAGCCTGTGTTTCGAGAGTAACAAGCCCTATGGCTTGGGTGAGCGTGCAGCGCATTGTACGTCAAAGTCCCGATATAAAATAGATGCGATTTCATCCCGAATTGAACATCTAGGGAAAATATGTATAAACCAGTAAATTCACAGAAAACAAAATTTAAAAAAAAAATGCGTTTGCCATTTACAATGGGCATAGCGGAGTTGAAAATTACAATTATTTTTTTTTAATTACAATAAAAAAATCATTTCCAGATACATTACTATTTCACATACAACTTAAAACCATGTATTGCATTTGAATTTATTCATCACAGAAAAAAATGTAAGTGAAAATAAATATTCAACAAAAGTTCTGGTATTCGTATAAAAGCGTTCAGATTGCATGCAGCTTTCGATGTAAATCTTTCAAGTAATCTTTCATTATTAAAACACATCTTATAATACTTACTAACCAAACTCTTGAATTGTTAATTTTAAATAACTTCATATTAATATTACATTGTTATTTTGAAAGGTGAAGTGAGCCATATATCAGCTACAAGTGTTTATACGTTGAGGTTTTTAAGCCCAATGAAAGTCATTATCATTTGAATAAAGCTTTGTGGCTCATATATCCCTTCCCATGATAAAAGCCAAATAATGCTGATTATGCTTATTTGAGCGCTCGCCTAACTCGCGTAATGCGATCCCCGGCATTATACGCTAATGCTTAGGTACAAAGTTTATCCCCCGCCCATATGTATTTCCTAGATAGCCCCTAATACCTTCAAGCAGCTCTTTCTTTTGGGTCAACATGTCACTCATTTTAATGTTCACAGAACGGGTCGTCTTTTTCTCGTTTATCATGGGGAGAGCTTCGTCCAATAGAGAACTAAGTTTCCGTATCATTATTTCAGCTTCTTCTATGGGCTACTCTTAGCTTTTCCGAAGAGGTTTCTCTTTGGGCACCGGATGAGTTTGTCGAGTCTCTGCCCCTTTTAGGAGTCTCAACTTCTGCGACCGTGGGCTGGCTCGCCGATGTATTGGCCGTAACTCTGCCGAAGGTGGGTGATCGTGGGAATTTTTAGATCTTTATTAATGCGAGTGCATTGGTTTCAAAGCCGGTTATAGAATCCTCAACCACAGTGGCGGTTAAAAGGCAGACCGTTGGCTGCCACTCGTCATGCTTATCAAGAATACATATACTTTATATGGTCGGAAATACTTAATTGTGTGCGTTGCAAACTTCATCACAAAATTAAATTGTTCTATAGGGGCCTGAGCCCACTACCCCGGACTGAGAAACTTCCTTAGAAAATTTGCAAAAATATTTAATTTATAATACAAAATATAAAACTCTTATCTCTTATACAATGGTACAGGTATATGCATTAATTTATTTTATGCCACTCCAAGTCATCGGGTTTGTGGGATGGCGGTGCATTAATAATGGTCTGTGCATCACTAAATAAATTTCCGCAAATATTGTGCGGGAGGTGTTAGTTTCAAGCCTGGGCTTCGAGAGTAACAAGCCCTGCGGCTTGGTAACGTGTGGGTAAGCGTGCAGCGCATTGTACGTCAAGGTCCCGATATAAAATAGATGTGATTTCATCCCGAATCGAAGCTCCTTGAGGATGTTCACTATTAACCACTTCTTCTACATCTTCGTTCTCATTTTCCACTGGAACATCACTTGAAAAATCATTTTCATTTTGGTTGTGGCATATGTTGTGTAAAGCGCAGCAACCATTTACAATTTTTGCCCCTTTTAGCGGATGCAACTCCAAAGTGATCTGAAGCGACATTTTAGGACCCCAATTCGCTCTACTACATTCGGAGATAAAATGAGTGTTGCATAGTGCCTGCAGCCGGATTCTTATACGGCGTTAATATTTGGCTCAAGGATATACCCGAGTCAGCCAGTAGCCAGCTTCCATGGGAACCACTCTTATATTTGCGTTTAAAGAAGTCCCTAAGCTTGGCTAAGGCTACAAGCAAACGAATCTCCCACTAGGGAAAATATGTATAAACCAGTAAATTCACAGAAAACAAAATTTAAAAAAAAAATGTGTTTGCCATTTACAATGGGCATAGCGGAGTTGAAAATTACAATTATTTTTTTTTAATTACAATAAAAAAATCATTTCCAGATGCATTACTATTTCACATACAACTTAAAACAATGTATTGCATTTGAATTTATTCATCACAGAAAAAAATGTAAGTGAAAATAAATATTCAACAAAAGTTCTGGTATTCGTATAAAAGCGTTCAGATTGCATGCAGCTTTCGATGTAAATCTTTCAAGTAATCTTTCATTATTAAAACACATCTTATAATACTTACTAACCAAACTCTTGAATTGTTAATTTTAAATAACTTCATATTAATATTACATTAATATTTTGAAAGGTGAAGTGAGCCATATACAATAGTCATGCATAAGCATATCAGCTACAAGAGTTTATACATTGAGGTTTTTAAGCCCAATGAATGTCATTAACATTTGAATAAAGCTTTGTGGCTCATATATCCCTTCCAAACCTTCCTACCAAACAGATAAACTGATTAAATGCAACAATACCTACACACTACTCGAACAACTGTGACTTTCTTCTGGACGTAGTGTTTACTAATGAAATAAACAAAGCAATTTTATTAGACCAGGTCTCAGTACCAACATTGACTAGAGGCTTATGAATGAACACTGTCATACCTTAAATTTCGGGTTACTAGCATGCGTGACTGCAATAAAAAAGGCATGACGGGAAATGAGGAGGCTACAATTTTGTGGGTTTGAATACCATGTGTTCCATAATTTACAAATAAAGTGTGGATTTTCAACATCTACAAAATGTACTCCAATGGTTTGGATGCAGCAAAACAAAGGATGAGTGCGTCGATCCGGGCATTTTAGCGTCCACAGATTGTAATCATCCATCTAGGGAAAATATGTATAAACCAGTAAATTCACAGAAAACAAAATTTAAAAAAAAATGCGTTTGCCATTTACAATGGGCATAGCGGAGTTGAAAATTACAATTATTTTTTTTTAATTACAATAAAAAAATCATTTCCAGATACATTACTATTTCACATACAACTTAAAACCATGTATTGCATTTGAATTTATTCATCACAGAAAAAAATGTAAGTGAAAATAAATATTCAACAAAAGTTCTGGTATTCGTATAAAAGCGTTCAGATTGCATGCAGCTTTCGATGTAAATCTTTCAAGTAATCTTTCATTATTAAAACACATCTTATAATACTTACTAACCAAACTCTTGAATTGTTAATTTTAAATAACTTCATATTAATATTACATTGTTATTTTGAAAGGTGAAGTGAGCCATATACATATAGTCATGCATAAGCATATCAGCTACAAGTGTTTATACGTTGAGGTTTTTAAGCCCAATGAATGTCATTAACATTTGAATAAAGCTTTGTGGCTCATATATCCCTTCCCATGATAAAAGCCAAACTCGCGTAATGCGATCCCCGGCATTATACGCTAATGCTTATGTACAAAGTTGAGCCCCCGCCCAAATGTATTTCCTAGATAGCCCCTAATACCTTCTTGCAGCTCTTTCTTTTGGGTCAACATGTCACTCGTTTTAATGTTCACAGAACGGGTCGTTTTTTTCTCGTTTATCATGGGAAGAGCTTCGTCCAATAGAGAACTCAGCTTCCGTGTCATTATTTCAGTTTCTTTTAAGGGCTACTATTAGCTTTTCCGAAGGGGTGGCTCTTTGGGCACCGGATGAGTTTGTCGAGTCTCTGCCCCTCTTAGGAGTCTCAACTTCTGCGTCCGTGGGCTGGCTCGGCGATGTATTGGCCGTAACTCCGCCGAAGGTGGGTGATCGTGGGAATTTTTACTACTACCCCGGACTGAGAAACTTCCTTAGAAAATTTGCAAAAATATTTAATTTAGAATACAAAATATAAAACTCTTATCTCTTATACAATGGTACAGGTATATGCATTAATTTATTTTATACCACTCCAAGTCATCGGGTTTGTGGGATGGCGGTGCATTAATAATGGTCTGTGCATCAGTAAATAAATTTCCGCAAATATTGTCTTCGATCTGAAAAAAATAATAGTAACCATGACCATTAATACATGTATAGGCGCCATTGTTTGCTTTAAAAGCGATATTAAAATATATAATCCACAAAGCAAATGTCTCTCGACAAATGGTCAAGTGGGGCAGTCGTATTTCATATAACCTCTAACCATATCTATATATCTACATAAATACTTTCGTAGCCTTTCGTAGCAGACAACATTGAGACAGCTCATTTTGCTGCAACAGCCTACAAATAAGTGTTGTGTCTGTGACACACAAATGAATGCTGTTTTTTTTATCTCGCTAAAAGAGAAAATTATCATTATATATGTACATAAAAAAGAAGGGTATCCATATATGTCACCTAAACGCACAAAGTTTAGTTGAAAAAAAAATGAGTTTAGAAATTTGCTTGTTAGTTCCAATGTAATGTAATTTGTGTCTGAAACTTGGTTTGCCTTACTGATCATTATGTATGTTGTGATGGGTATAGTGTGTATCTTTCTGATCATGAGGGGAACGTTTATTTATGTAACAAATAGAATAATTTGTAAGGTGATTGGCAAACCGCCATTTCAATTTCATTCAATTTCCGTCAATAAGGCAAAGGGTTTTCTGAGTTTTATTAAGCGATGGTCGAAGGAATTTGATGATCCTTGTACATATAAATTACTGTATAGTTCTCTGGTTCGACCTATTTCGGAGTACGCATGGAGTCTGTCAAATAGCCCCCTCCTTTCATACTCAAGTAGGCTTCTACTAATAAACCTTCCATCTCTTGAAAATCGTAGAATTATGCTTAATGTAATCTTATACATAAGCTGCTAAATAGTGACATTGACTCGACGACTTTAATGAGCCAAATTAGCTGTTGTGTCGCTCGTAGAACAACTAGAAATTATGTTCATAACTATTTTCAGCACTGTAATTTAAACTATCTCCTACATGAAACTTGTCGTGGCCTTTGTTCTAACTAGAATAGTCTCTTTAACGTTATCTGTATTAATAACTCCCTTAACTCAAATAAAACATCATTGCTAACGCATCTAGCTAGTAGAAAATGTAAATTGTTTATGCGAGTCCGCGTTTTTCTTTTTCGTCTTCGCGATTCGTGTAACGCGGCTCTCTGCCGACTGTGCGGGAGGTGTTAGTTTCAAGCCTGCGTTTCGAGAGTAACAAGCCCTGCGGCTTGGTAACGTGTGGGTGAGCGTGCAGCGCATTGTACGTCAAAGTCCCGATATAAAATAGATGCGATTTCATCCCGAATTGAAGCTCCTTGAGGATGTTCACTATTAACCACTTCTTCTACATCTTCATTCTCATTTTCCACTGGAACATCACTTGAAAAATCATTTTCATTTTGGTTGTGGCATATGTTGTGTAAAGCGCAGCAACCATTTACAATTTTTGCCACTTTTAGCGGATGCAACTCCAAAGTGATCTGAAGCGACATTTTAGGACCCCAATTCGCTCTACTACATTCGGAGATAAAATGAGTGTTGCATAGTGCCTGCAGCCGGATTCCTATACGGCGTTAATATTTGGCTCAAGGATATACCCGAGTCAGCCAGTAGCCAGCTTCCATGGGAACCACTCTTATATTTGCGTTTAAAGAAGTCCCTAAGCTTGGCTAAGGCTACAAGCAAAACGAGATCTCCCACTAGGGAAAATATGTATAAACCAGTAAATTCACAGAAAACAAAATTTAAAAAAAAAATGCGTTTGCCATTTACAATGGGCATAGCGGAGTTGAAAATTACAATTATTTTTTTTTAATTACAATAAAAAAATCATTTCCAGATGCATTACTATTTCACATACAACTTAAAACAATGTATTGCATTTGAATTTATTCATCACAGAAAAAAATGTAAGTGAAAATAAATATTCAACAAAAGTTCTGGTATTCGTATAAAAGCGTTCAGATTGCATGCAGCTTTCGATGTAAATCTTTCAAGTAATCTTTCATTATTAAAACACATCTTATAATACTTACTAACCAAACTCTTGAATTGTTAATTTTAAATAACTTCATATTAATATTACATTGTTATTTTGAAAGGTGAAGTGAGCCATATACAATAGTCATGCATAAGCATATCAGCTACAAGTGTTTATACGTTGAGGTTTTTAAGCCCAATGAATGTCATTAACATTTGAATAAAGCTTTGTGGCTCATATATCCCTTCCAACCCTTCCTACCAAACAGATAAACTGATTAAATGCAACAATACCTACACACTACTCGAACAACTGTGACTTTCTTCTGGACGTAGTGTTTACTAATGAAATAAACAAAGCAATTTTATTAGACCAGGTCTCAGTACTAACATTGACTAGAGGCTTATGAATGAACACTGTCATACCTTAAATTTCGGGTTACTAGCATGCGTGACTGCAATAAAAAAGGCATGACGGGAAATGAGAAGGCTACAATTTTGTGGGTTTGAATACCATGTGTTCCATAATTTACAAATAAAGTGTGGATTTTCAACATCTACAAAATGTACTCCAATGGTTTGGATGCAGCAAAACAAAGGATGAGTGGACTCAATTATTGACATATAAGGAATATATAAAGTTGGGACTTGAGCAATGTGATCATCAATGATTATCCATTAACTTCAACAATTAAAAGTAGGTTTACATTTTGATCTAAATCAAGATGGCAATACAATTGAGTTTGATAGTGAGTCTGGGAGATCAATTTTAAGTCTGGGTATATTCTATACAACATTTTTATGTTGGAATACAATGTTAAGAACGCAAATTTTAGATATTTACTACAATCATATTATTCCAAAATGTTTAACTTTGAAAAAATATTAAATACAATCATATGTTTTAAATATATCTTACGACCCGAATTACAAACAGATTTAACACGATTACGTTTTCAAATTTCTAAGAAAATACCGTGTGCTTTAAAATATAACGTATTTTGTATATAAGCAAACAAAGAACAAAGACAAAGAAGTCTAACATAACAAATGTTTTAATAAATGAAATACAATATATAATAATATAAAATGAGTAAGCAATAAGTTGTAACAGAAATTCACAAACCGCTTAGAACAAATTTTGCTCGTCGAAAATTTGTAGAAAAGGGTATACATGACACTTGGCAAATAGATCTAGTTGAAATTATTCCATTTCACCAATTCAGTTTAAATCGGTATTTACTCACAGTAATTGATACTTATTCGAAATATGCATATATAGAGCCAGTTAAGTCCAAGGTCGCCACTGAAATTTTGATATATTCACTCCGATTAAGGAAACAAGTTTTTTAATAAGAGTTTCAAACAACATAAACCATTATCATACGTATAAACATTTAATAGTTGTTGTTGGACGCCTAAAATCTGTTAAATTATTCAAATAAAATGTACAAATCCTGTTACTTCTATTCTAAAAGATTATAAAAATAAATTATTGAGATAAAATGTACAAATCCTGTTACTTATATTCTAAAAGATTATAAAAATGAACTTATAAAGGGCAAGAACTTCAACCAGTTATAATAATGCCTATTTAATGGAGACAATTTTAAGACTGAGAAATAATAAAGTTTTTGTCAAATGGTTTGGCTTTGACGAATCACACAATTCATGGATTGAAAGAAAAAATATATTAAACTAGAGAAATAATACCGGATAATTTTATATTGACAATTATTTAAATTTTTTTGTACTTATATTTTACATATAGTTATAATATAAAGAAAACTAAATTTTACATTATTTTTGAGTTTTTCATTTTTCGGTTATTTTTGTACCCAAGTATCAATTCCATTCGAAAATATATAACGCTTATCGTCTTTATAATTAAGAGATATTTTATTTACAATTTGTTTGAGTAATTCATGTCCTTTACTTCTAATTGCCCTTTGCTCTCCACAAATAGTTTTGCGTCTCCTAATGCAATCTATATAACCAGAGAAATTAAGTTCATAGCAGCACTTCATTTAACTCCCTTTATTTTTTATATACTTTTTCACTTGATTCATTTATAGCTATTTTAAAGGAGTAAGCCTTCGCCTTAAGACAAGCAAATGATGACATTATTCTCTCGGCATTTAATCTTTCATTAGACCCAAGATGACCTTGACCTTTCCTATTGTGGTGTCAGGTCACTTATTAAATCTCAATTTTTCCAAATGCAAAGTTATATCGTTTTGTCGTAGCATACCGCTTCAGACATCGTACCTTCTTAACGATATGCCCCTTTATCGTATCGAGTCAGTTGATGAGTTGGGTGATCTTTTAGACCCTAAATTGAAATTGGATTTACTCATTTCAATTTCCGTCAATAAGGCCGTGGGTTTTCTGAATTTTATTAAGCGATGGTCGAAGCAATTTGATGATCCTTATATAACTAAACTACTACTACTACTATCTTGTCCGACGTATTTTAGAGTAAGCATCGTGTGTTTGGTGTCCACAATACAGGAATCACTAGGACCGCATTGAGTCTGTTCAAAAGAAATTTTTAACTTTTTGCTCTCCATGGGTTGGTGTCCCAATAACCTCCTCCCTTCATATTCAAATAGGCTCCTGCTAATATATCTTCCATCTCTTGCAAATCGTAGAATTATGCTTAATGTTATCTTTATACATAAGCTGATTAATGGTAATATTAACTTGCCGACTTTTAATTAGCAAAATTAGTTTATGTGTTCCTTGTAGAACTACTAGAAATTATGTTTCTATTTATCTTCAGCACTGTAATCTATTTGTGAACCTATTTGTGTCCTTTGTTGTAACTACAACAAGTAAGAACGCTATAGTCGATATTCAAAAGTATGACAATTTTTTTTTTTTGGTGGGGTGGCGTGTTCTCATACAAAATGTCGATTTTGTCTACAATTATTATCCGATCTTAACAACACTCGGAAAATCGGTAAATTATGTGCTTATACATATATCAACCGAGTTTCGACTAAATGCGTTAAAACGTATGGAGTTTGCGAGGGCAGGAGGGGGCGTGGCGAAATTTAAAAACAAATTTGATCAGACGCCCCACAAGGGTAGTCTACATACAAAATTCCGTCTCTCTAGCTCTTACAGTCTTCGAGAATTAGGTGTTCATACGGAAGGAGAGGACAGACTAACATGTCTAGATCGGCTAGGCTGTTCATGCTGATCAAGAATATATATACTTTATGGGGTCTTAGACGCTTCCTTCTGCCTGTTACATACATTTGCACTTGAATACAATATAAAGTTGTCTCAAGAGTTAGCCCGCTGTTGCTTTTGCATCTTCTTACTGGTCAGCTAGAACATATGCATTTAAAAAGGCTCATTTGGTTACCCTTAACGAATAATATTAACGAAGCTGACTGGTCATATTTACAGTTGTACGGATATGGACAGCGCGTGAGACTTCTTTTACAAAACTCTTTGTTAATTCAAAACAAAAAAACCGTTCTCAAATCGAATCGATACTGTAGATGACTCGGGTGTTTTTTTAGACCCTGAATTGAAATTTGATTTACAAATTTCAATACCTGGGTGGTCTAGGTTTTATTAAGCGATTGTCGAAGGAACCCTTACACAACTAAATTACTGTATTCTTCTATGGTCCGACCAATTTTGGAGTAAGCATTATGTGTTTGGTGTCCATAATACAGGAATCACCAGGACCGCATTGAGTCAAAAGAAATTCAAAAGAAATTCTTGCTCTTTGCTCTCAGAACTCGGTGCCCAATAGCCCTCTTCCTTCATATTCAAGTAGGCGTCTGTTAACAAACCTGCTGCTTTTAGAAAATCGTAGAATTATGTTTAATGTTATTTATATACGTAAGCTAATTAATAGTGAAATTGATTCTCCGATATTGGTGAGCCGAATTAGTTTTCCTGTCCATCGATTGCGCGGAAGGTGGCTTTGTGTCGTGCGGGACCACTTTAACGTACTGCGCATTGTAAGTCAACGTCCCGTTACCAACACTACTCGACCATAACCCATTTAATTTTTCTGCAACTGGAACACAAACTTCTAATTTTAGCTCTTTGACCCATGATGTTCCACAGGGATCTGTTCTTGTTCTTATTTTTTCCTGTGTATGTCAATGATCTTCCCAGTGTATTGTCCAACTGTGATGTCCATTACGCCCAATTACGATGCCCAATTATATGTTAGTAGTGCTCTTGCTTAAATTAATGACTGTTTTTGTGAATATAATAATTTTCTTGGTATCCATCTAAGTCGAAATGTATCGCTATTTATAAGAAACCACTTGAAACAAGTCAATTCTCTAAGCTTTATATAAATGCATAAATGTATATCTATTATTTTTGTTGACCAAGCTGAGTTTAAAACTCAATCGCTTGCCTACGAAGTCTTCATAAGAAGCATCTTATTTAGTTTTGTTTCAATGTTTTTATTTCAAACTTGCTAACCCGGTATGTGTCGCTACGCCGACTCCAGTTGATCTATGTTTGTTGTTTTGCTGGTACTCTTGTGCTATCTGACTTTACAAACTACCAGAAGTTTCAGAGTATTCTATAAGTATTTTGAATATAACCGATCAACAGTTCTGCGTTAAAGAATTATATTACGTGAATTAAAATCTTTGGCAACTATGACAATGGCCACGTCATTTATTGTTGCTGCATTAAATTGGCGTTCATGTTGCAATCAACAGGTGTTATAAATCGACAGCGTTGATTAAGTCCATCACTGTTTCCCATAAAGTATATTTGGAGAAATTTGTTTTCTGCATTCGACAATGGTAGCAGTGATCCGGCTGGATGATAAATTTCGTCCTGTTGCTTGAATGTGGGTAGGAAATTGTTTCTCACAGCGTTTTCCGATTTTTATCGCTTATATGAGGGGGCGGTGCTGCTTCCACGTCCATTTTTTCACAACTATATATAGCCCTTGACCCTCTCCTGGTCTGTATTAGTAAATGTATCAGTAAAAATTGCATACCGATCGGTCCAATATAAAAGATACACACACCCACTTCAACAGACAGACACATTCAATTTTATATATATAGATTTACATACTTTTATCCCATTATCTCTGTCTTAATTAAATTCAGCTTCTTAATCATGTACAGCTGAATGCTAATATATAAGTTCAATATGTTTAGTTAAAATTCGGTATATTACAAATTCTGACTAGCGCGATAATTAATAATCTTATAAAGTTTGTAGCGCTAGGATATTTAAAATAAACTAAATTTAATAAATTTATCTATCTCATGTAAACAAGCGTATGAAAGTGTGCGTATGATGTTTTTTTTTCGACTTGACTACGCTAGTCGATTTGACTGATATACCCGCAGCAAAAAATTAGGTTATCCGTTCACAAAAAATGTGAATGTATATTAATTTTGTCGTGAAGTTTACAATGCACAGAAAGAAACATTTCCGACCAAATAATGTACATATATTCTTGATTATATATAGCTATGGCCCTCTGTCTATCTGTCTGTTTGTTTCAACCCCGAGATCTCAGATATCTTAAGAGCTACAGAAGTAAAATTTACCAGATGATCCTTATATCTACACAAAGCAATTTAAATAGTTAAATGGAAAACCACATTGTAAGCATATTTCACCATTCAACATCCTCTTACATTATTACTGAAAAAATGTGACCTTTTTCAAGGAGAGAAAATGGGAAATTGCTTGGCTGTTAATTTAAGTAGCAATGTATTCCAAGAATTAGAGAAATTCAATACAGATGAGCAGAATGTTAAAGCATGTACCTTATGCAAATGAGAGCACAGTGCAGATCAAAGAGAGTAAGATATAAATAACAATGGCAATGCATATGAGCGCAGTATAATGTAAATATGTAATTAAATGTTAATGGTAATGACATATTGCATGCTCTAACATTCTGCTTTACAATATTGACGTTATATTATAAGCTCAATCCATTTATAAAACTTAAACTAAATAAATGTGATCCAACATTCCGGCCCCGTGCGCACTTCGGCTTGCCGTTGTTCACACCACCCTTACAGTGATCCATGTCCTCGTGGACCACGAAAAGACGTCTTTTGTCAGGTCAGGTCCTTTGGTGCTCAACTAATGGCGTTGCTGCAGACTGGTCTGGTAGTCCTCGGACCCGCTCTGCCAGAACTGCTGCTTGAGCGCTGGCAGCATTCGCCACTGCTTCAAATACCCGAAGCTGGCCTTGATGCTGACTGCGGCAGCGAAGGAAGGGGTTGCCAGAGTAGGAGGTGACCTGGCGTGAGTGATTCCGCATCGTTGGCATCGTTTTCTGGAGGGGCGATTGGACATCTCTGTTGCCTTAGAAGTGATACCATCAGCTTGGCATCTACATGGTAGTGAGTAAGATGTGGATTACGAAGAACTTAAGTCGCAAAAATCGATTTTTGAGACAAAAGCAAAGGAAATTTGGCATCGTAGGGTATTGCTGCATTAAGCAACCTGCCACCAACACGAAAAGGGATTTCGTCAAGTTTGCTAGTGTATATAAACGGGCTCAGACGTTATAAATGTGGAGCCAATACTTCTAACTTTTCCAACTTTATGAATTGTGGCCCTAGTTCACATCTCTGAACTGCTTGAACGATAAAATTACCACTGTCTTCGTTGAAGAAAACTATTAACGTGATCCGAAGCAATTCTACAAGCGAAAAACAGCTCTCATTCATATCTATAAAAATATTCGATTGAATCTGTGTCACTAAGTGCACTGTAGCACTTTTTTTTTTCTTTTCGGACAGCTGCATTTCAAGAGATAACTCAAATTGATGAAGAAATGGCCACTCATTAGAGTTTTTGAGCAAAAACTGTGGACAGAAGGACCGCTTATAACGCTTCCACGTTAGACTAAATCAGCGGCGTTGTCATCTGTAGTCACATGTCGTCGAACTATATTACTGGAGAGCTCCTAGGTTTCAGCAACCCTATTAGCCATAATCATTGATGGTGTGGATGGATCCCTTTTTAGCCAGTACAATGTGACTTGTAAGTCTGACCAAAACTTAACGCTTTCCAAAACCAATTTCCTAAGTAATGGTGAAACTTGAGCCCACAACTTGGCGAACAGATGCGCTGCACATAATTCAAGTGGTGTAATCGATTTCGTTTGCTGTCAAAATTCTTGACAAATTCTCGACGTTTTGCTTGATGCGTCGAAAACTACGCGCCATTTGGTGGTGCTACTATCAGTTCTCAGGACACATTGATGTCGAAAATAGTTATGCTGTCATGGAGGAGTGCTAGAAAGCAATGACATGTGGCCAAGTACTCTTTCATAAAGTTCATGTACAGGTATCGCAAATAATTATCGCTCGCGAGTCTGCGCTCTAGTGAAGAAAGCGGCGCTTTCATAAAGATGCGTTCGCATGCCAATTCTTCAGCTTTCGACTTTTCTGGGACAAGTTTTAATTCCCAAAAGCATTCTACCAGAGAGTCAAGAAAACAATGTTCGCTTTCAATAGCGAGGTTGCACACCAAAGCTCGATTTGATTCGCCCGAGTGTACTTTCCAGATGTTCGGAGCTTAGCTTTATTTCGCCTATACAAAGTAATTCGAACAAGATTTCTGCTCCTTGCAATAAGTCAACTTTAGCAGGCTTGTGGAAACAACGGTCCGCCAGTTCAATGTTGGGGGGAATATATAGAAATCGAGCCTAATACCCAGAAGTCAGATGGAAACTTATGAGCATTAACACGAGAGTGGACAGAAGTGTGCCTTATGACAGAGGCATTTTTTCCAACTGTCACTATGTTCACTATCTTCACGATGTAATCGTAAACGCTGTGCTAGATCCTCAGAAATAAAATTGATTTGAGAGCCAAGTGTGCCTGTAAATGTTCCGCAATTGTAGACTCAGATGTAATTCGCTGCTGTTCTGCACTGTATCTGTGAAGAAAATTATTATGGGGCTTTGAGTACACTCGGCACTTTGACGTCCTGTGTTTTTGTAGAAAACGATGCTTTTTGATGAAAGCAAATCGTAGCCCAACCGGAAGAGAACTAAACGATTGCCATTTGCCTATATTAAGATTCATTTCAAATCAGGTCCTTGTTCCGAATTTGCGCAAAAAAAGGAAGAGTTTGTATGTCTTTCACATGACTTCTGGATGGATTTCCAAGTTGTTGATTGGCTCCTCAGCAGCCAGATACTGATAATGTCGATTCAACTGAGCTGCGCTCTTGGACCAAGAAGGTAACTTATAATAATCAAGTAGCTCTCCAAAGCGAGACTTTGTTGTATGATCAACGAAGGCTTTGTATGTGGAGGATATCAACGAGTTGCGAAATCGTATCGAAAAAGAATGTATGAATGATTATTATAAGCTCCCTTTACAGTTGTAAGAGCCTTTTCATAGCTGCTGCTGAAGTTTTTGAATGACTTCACAGTCCCCAATGCCTCATCACTCAAGCAAGATAGTAAAGTTTGAATATTTCAACTTTGGTTAGTGACAAACTCTCCAAAAGGCTAATAACGTTCAGCATGTTTTCCACTAAACTTAGGGAGACGCATTTTTGGTAAATGTGACGATGATGCTGGCCACCACTATATTTCCTGTGTTTTTGTAGAAAAATACAAAGCTTTGTGCTGATACATAGATCCTCGACAGCTGCACTTAAATCGTTAGAAGGATTTAGTGAATTCATGTCCGCCTGAATATAATTTGAATTTAATTTGAACGATATTGTTTTCCCTTCGAAAGCTGTCACTCATGATCTTATCATGAGCTGGGTTTAAAACTACCTTCTTTCGATGGTGACTGCTTATCAGTCATTTTGGAATTTTAAAATAACTAAAGTCGACACCCTATGCTCCGCGTCTTAGGAGCTTAATATCAGGAAAACGAAACTTGGGATGAATTTTTTTGTCATTTAAAAAATATTAAATTCTACACGAGATTTAATAATAGATAAGATATTAACTTTATTAATAACATTTTAAATGAATTTAAACAAACTTAACATAAAAAATTAACTTTAATTTTTGCGACATTTGACTAGCACAGTCACTTGAAATCTTTAAATAACAAAAGAAGTGTATTCAAATTTTATTCAAATTATTTTTCAATATTAATTTCAATATTTTCGTTTTTTTATTAACAAAATTTAATAATGTGTTTGGCCTCCACGGTTAAGTATAACTTCGTACATCCGCTTGGGTAAGGAGTCATATAATTTTTTAATGTAATCGAGTGAAATAGCCTACCAGGACCTCTTTATTGCTTCAATGAGTTGAGCTTCAGTTGAATATTTTCTATTTTCTATAATGTTCAGGTCGGGTGAATAAGGCGGCCAAGTTAGCAATTCAACGTTCTGACCCTCAATCCAGGACTTTACGATACTGACTGTGTGAATTGGTGCTAGAACTTCCATTCCAAGGTTCCAAATATATCCTTGATTGCAGGAAAAGCCGTTTTCAGTACTTCTTCGTACGTAATGGCATTCATACGACTGGTTAGAAATTGCAGTTCTAAGGTGCCAAAGTAAGAAATAGCTCTCCACTCTATGACACCGCCGTCACGGCTGTGGAATCCATCAAGAGCATGCTCTTCCTTTCAGAGATCATGAAAGTAGCAGGCATAGCCATCAGGACCCTCCAAATTGAATTTTCCTCATCCAAAAAGACTACACGCTCCCATTCCTTGGTCCAGGTCATATTTGATCGACGGAAATCGAGCCGTTGCATCTTTCGAAGTTGCTTTAGAAGAAGTTTTTTTTTTAATTTTAGACGCTTCATATGTTCAGCATTCGAAATAACTCTTTGTACAATCCGAACGCATGCTTTAACACCAGTTTTTCTTTTATTTTAGCGGGTGAGTCGTGAGAAATAGATGCGTGCCTCAATATAATTCGCTTGGCGGTTGGTGTTATTACTGATGAGGGCAGACCTTTCATGTTTTTCCATAGGTTTCCTCATTGTTTAAGTATGCGGTAATAACTTTACGGCTGCGTTTAATATTTTTTGATATTTGAAGTATCAAGTGACCGCACTCCCTGTAAGCCTTTACTTTGCCTTTTTCAGACTCATATAACGGTTTTGCTTTTCCCATTACTTCTTTATTTTATTGATAATTGATCACAATAAGTAAATAATAGTTTTATTCAGCCAAACACGTCAGCTTACACGCAAAAATTGATACTAAAGCAAAAATGTGCTAATCCGCTGTCGCAAAAAAATGCATGCATTTTTGTCGCACTTCCAAGAAAATAGCAAAACAAAATAACGGTGCACTTCCAGAACTCAAGGTTACTCTCAGAATAAGTCAAAATAATGAAGAATAAAAGAGACATAAAAAAGGGCATGACAAATATACAAAGGTTACAGTGATTTGCCTTTAAACAGATAGGTTAGAGGGTGTGCTAATCGGTTGTCGGGTAGTGTATATGTGGTAAACAAGAGTTAACACAACACAGCCATGTAAAACCACGTTGCTAATGCACTTCCTTGCACTCACGCCGCCAAAATAGTCACAAACGTAATTGACTTTGGTTAAGCAAGAATATCAAATTGTGACACAATTAACTCCAAAAATTATGGGTTGATTGCAAAGAGTTACTATGTCAACACACTCATCCTTATGCCGCCAAAATTTACCAGAATATATAGCGTCTTTGCTTGGCAAGAGTAGCTGTTCCAAAGGAAAAGTAAAATGAGGTACTTCACAAAAGGGAATTGCCACTAGCGGCAAATGACCGTTACTTGCAATTACTGTACAGTATCAAAATAATTATGCCTATGTATAGCAAGGTATTGCCTCATTACATATATTTCCACTTTGCCAAATTTCTTGTCTAAGGCTATTTACTTTGGTTTATTTTATGTAATGTATCGTTTAATTGGTTTCCCAATTCACTAAGTGCCAAAATTAATGTGAAATATTGGGCTGGGCCACATATAGTTATATATATAATCCCACGCACAAATGGGGGCTTACTCTAGGAATTCAATTTTTGTCAATGAATACCAGAGGATTCGGCAAACTTTATTTTTCCAATGGTGAGATGACTCATAACGGTCCCACGAAGACCAGCCAGCTACCGGTAAATATATGAACTTGTGCCGCGACGCAAATGCACCTTGTTCAATTTTTGTCGAGCTAATTTCCACGAAAATTGCTGAAACAATGTCCCTGCTCGGGCGCCTATAAATATCCGTGAGCTTTTTACGGAGCGAAAATGGGAAAACGAAAAATTGTAGACGACGGTTTATCAGTTCTTTGGAGTAGCTGTTAGTTTTCCACAGCAATGAGGAAGACAACAGCGGGTCATTCAAATAGCAATGTATTCAAGTAGAGAAATGCAATTAGAGAAATGCAATACAGATGAGCAGAATGTTAAAGCATGTACCATATGCAAATGAGAGAGTGAGATGTAAATAACATTGGCATATGCATATGAGCGCAATATAATGTAAATATGTAATTAAATGTTAATGGTAATGGCATATTGCTCTTACATTCTGCTTTATAATATTGGCTTTATCTTTAAAGCTCAAACAATTTATTTATAAAACAAACTAAATTAATCTGATCTAAGAATTAATAAAGCCAACACGCGAAAAACGCGACCTTAATGCAAGAAATAACTCGCTTGTGCGAGAAGCAAGGCAATTTCAAAAGATTGCTGAGCCGTTTGCCCGATAAATGAATCTCTCATATTGTGTCTCTCAGTTGCTACGTGAAGCTTTCAAAAAAATAAGTGCAAGAAATATATAGTTAAATTATATTGTTGTTATATATTTAAAATTTATTTAAATTGACGTGTTATATTCTAACTGTTTGGGTAAGCGGGCTCAAGGTCATGAGTGAGCGAAAAAACGTTTGAGTTTATGTTTTTTCAGATGCCATTGGAATACTTTTAGGATTCCGTGTATTTGACAACAGCACAAAATTGATAACAAAAACCAAAAATTGAAGTTGGGTTGACTTTACATACGTTTCATGACCTACCAGAGTGAATCATCAGAAGTCTTGTCACTTATCAACTCAATCTTATGTCAGGCTTCCTAATCGTTTCAAAACTGGAACCCATCGTGAATTCCTATTGTGAAACGACAGAACATTTTTGGGTTGCATTATCGATTTTGTGCTGTTCAAATATACATGGCATGGTCCGGAAAATGTATGCAATTATTAAGACAATTATCCCCCAACATCAGATGACACCACAGAGATACAGGAAACAAAACAGTCTTAAGCCGGTTATCGCATTTTCAGTGGGTTTCACAATTGGAAATCACGATGGGTTCCAGTCTTTAAATTATTAGGCAATGCAATGAACGTCTTTGAATTTTTCCTAAACTAATTTTCTTTATTTCCTTTAATTTGCGTGTTTTCTTGGCTTCTCTAATATAAAATAGCTGTCATTAGATTATTTATACTGATATCCACGATTAATATACTTGTGATTAATGTAGTACTATTCTCTTCGATAGTTGTAGCTAAATACATGATTAATTTACTTGTGATTAATGTAGGTTACATATAAAAACATGAACACTTATAAGCTTACGACTAACCTGTACGTTGCTATGACAATTACGATTCATATGATTATATTGAATATACTTACGACTTATGTAACTAATATGCTTACAGTAGAATGACATAAAAATTGAGGTGTTAAGCAGCAAGACTTCTGATGATTCACTCTGGCAGGTCATGAAACGTATGTAGTCAGCCTAGCTTCAATTTTTGGTTTTTGTTATCAATTTTGTGCAGTTGTCAAATACAGTGAGATGTGGCCGAAATCACGGACTCCGATGGAATCCTAAAAGTACTTTAATGACAGCTGAGAAAACAAAACCTCAAAACTTTTTTCGCTCACTCACGACCTTCAGCCCGCTAACCTAAACCGTTGGTATATATTTACAATGTGAATGGTACACAAGCTTCGGCAAGCAGAACCTAATCTTCCTTTCTTGTTAAATCTAAATAACTAAAACTTAACATACAATCCTTTTGCTCTCGCTAATAGAGAAAATGATCAGTACCCATAAATGTATACCTATTTCGACAGCTACTAATTGATCTCTTACTCGCAAGCAAGCAAACTAGATATGTGCGTATGTTGGCTTTTTCGACATGACTACGCAATGTATGTATGCATGTGTGTGTGTATGAGCGTGTTTTTGCGTCTCGGTTTTGTTCGTCTGTTCGGATCTTCGAAATTTACATGCTTCTAGATGTTCTAGATGTTCGTACAACTAGAACGGACAGCGCGGCTATTAATGCTGATCAAAAACATATGGACGTTGAATTACGCCCTGTTACGTACATCCACACAAATTTAATATACACTTTATATCTGAGAAGTTAATTTTTAAAAGAAAAGAAAAAAGTGAACTCATTTAATGCCGGATCAACTGGCTAGCACAATATAAATTTGGCTTCGTCAAAAGTAAAATTTTACGATTCTATATTTAATCAGGCCCAAGCGGTTTCGTTTATCTTTCGTGGTCTCTGTCTTTGATACACACTTTTTTTCGTTTTCCAGCAATCTATGACTTTTGATTATGCCCCGCACTTTGCCACCTTGTTTTAGGGAAAAGTGCGGCAGTGTTTTGTTTTCGCTCGGGTATGGAAAGGTACATAGTATGGAAAACTTTCGACTAGGCAGTTATTTTTAGAAGTTTCCATATCTGGGCGTGGACGCTCTAAAAATGTAAACGTATCGAATTTGGGTGAGGGGAAAAATTCTCCCCAAAATGAATACTAGCATTCAACCAAATCGGTTATATAAAATATATTTATATACTTTGCATACTTTATATTCTTTCTGAAGCAATTTTGCTGATTAAGAATATATATATGTTGGAGCGCCATAATTTTTACTATTCATTTCCATCGTTTTAGGCGCAGCGAGTGTGACTGGTGACTGGTGTCTTCCCTTGATCTCGGGTTTTTATACCGAACCACACTCGGCGACAGCTGTAAACGCTGTCGCCCCGCCAAAACAGGACTTTCCGTTAAATGAATACGAACTACATTCGGCGACAGCTGCAAACGCTGTTGCCCCGTTAAAACGGGACTTTCCTAAAACACATAGTAAAGCAATCAACAAAACGGACACATAAATAGGCTGATGCAATGTGGCAATGTACCTGCGATCCTGGTGAAATACCCAAATACGCACTAACACAAACTCAATACAATTCTCACATATATTCACACACGCCGCATATTCAAACTACTTATGCTTCCACATATACTTTATAACGTCGGAAACGTTTCAATGGGTAAGTTGAAAGCTTCCTAATGAAATTATTTAAGCCTGTTACCGGTTCTCATTGCACTCAAATTATGCGGTGTTCGCTTGGCTTTAGAAATTCCAAGCCCGACTTCCATTGAATTAATTGGGTTTAGCCTGGCTGCTGACGGAATCAAAAATAATTTAATACTTTCTCGTTATTGTGTAGAGGTACAGAGCTGAACTTTGGTACACATGTTAACGGTATCGTAATAAGTCAGATTTTTTAGTGGCCGGTCCCCCACTCTTTGAGCGTGTCTGGAGAAGGACCAAAAAGTAAACATGGACAACGCCGGGTAAACTTGCTAGTTGCTTATAAATATTTTATATTTACCTGAAGAGACGATACTAAGTTATCTGGGCAGTCTAGCACACTAAGTCCGGATTCTAAAAAGATAAGTTTAAAAAGAAACATTGTATGTAGTAAAAAGAAAGAAAATTTAGATTCTATTTTGCCGAAGCTTTTATGTCATTCATAATGACTTTGAGACGCTAAATTGACGAATTTGGTTGATTATACAAAGCGAAAACATTTTCCAAATAAGTATTTAATAGATAAAATAAATGATTTGGTATTTATTTGAAATAGTTGAAGTAGTTTAATTCGCTCATAGAACCCTAAATTGGGCATTCGGATATAAAAACACACAATAAAATATTTAATGGATGTGAAGAATTTGCTGTAAAAACGGAATTACCCTTATATTGCCTTTCTTAAACAAAGGAACCTCTTATACACCTGCTCGCTTTCTGCTAAGGCTTATGCTTCTTTGCTTGAACTAGAACGCAGCATAACCAATATCTCCGGCCGTTTGTTGACAGTTTTAGTTTTGCACAGTTCGCCTTAACACACATACATACTTGTTTTTGTTTTTGCAGCCAGCTTTCTGCTGCTGCATTGGTCAAGTCCTGGCATTGATCTCTCTGAAGTCTTTGTCAGTGGAGCATTTGGCTATAATTGTCGGACGTTCTCCCACACATATAACCTTTGCTACCCAGTTTTCATTGCCATTGCCATTGCGTGTTTTAGTTGGGAATCCTAAATCAATATAACACAAAGCCCTATCAAAGGTCATATGAAGTCAGATTTGGCCAAAATTAGCTGTGACTTAGTTTAAAAAGCCAAACTAAATAAATTGTGTATTATAAAAAAGGCACTTTTTCTAAAGGCGATCGTCCTGCACGTCAAAGTTAGTTATTAGTTCGAATACAAATACAAGGTCCTATCTCATGCTAACTAAATTTACCTAAACTCAGCTGAATATAAGATTTTATTGGGCTTTTGAAAATCTTGTTGACAGTTATTCAACATTAACGGACATTGAAATTCAATCATCTATTACTATATTGAGATAGAGAAGCTTTGGGCACTGTCAAGAGACAGATCCAAATTATTGAAATACATTAGACGTTGATTCCTGTTTATGACAATAGTTTTCTAATTGTTTTTAATAATGTATAATGCAAGAACAATCTGCGTCATCGCTGCCTGCCTAAAAAGGAATCTTAACCTAATAATGTTCACTTCCCAAAATGTCGGTTCTACAAATCTGAGGAGCATTATATACAAGCATCTTCTTCATCCAAAGCAGCTTCGGTCTTCCCTCTGACCACCGCCAATCGATTATAGCGATTATTAGTGACGATATAAAAGTTGTGATCCTCATTTGCGGCACATATGTATATTATGACACTTTACAAATATTCTGAAACTTTTATAAAGATCAAGAAATAAACACCGATTTAATTAAAGAGACTGATTGTATGTAGAGCCAGGGGGGAGCTGCACCAAAAAGCTAGAGACACAAAATTTGGTATTTAGGTTTAGGTATTTTTAAGTAAGTCAAGTTTGTTTTTTAATTTGTCCACCCCTCCCTGATCACAATTACTGAATATTGCGAATATTTTATTTAAAATTTATTTAATTACGTTAAAGATCAATTAGGCCTAATACAAAAAATATTTATTGTCCTGCCTTATATACACTTTTTAATCATATTAAACTTCTTTTTCAACTTCTATGTCCAACGGATTTAAATCCGAATCGGAATTTGAATTCATATGTAAAGCAGTTTACTGTTTTTTGTCCTGTCAAAGACATTCGCTTGTTTTAAAAGCGCAAATTTTGTTGGCGTCTATTTATCTTTTATGTATAAAATGCGATATTTGTGTCTTGCGTGCGGCATCTTATCGCGTTTGAAAAATGTATTTCGAACATCTGATGCATTTTCACCTAAGCATCCGACGATGATTGCAGAAGCCGAAACAATTTTAGTTCCGTGGAACAATATTTTATGATCAGTAGCTGACATTGGATACTACGGATCCTTAAATTCACATGAAATTGCGATTAAAATTGTATGGAAGCTTTAGGGATATAATCATCCAAATTTAATATGGACGCAAATAATGCGTCATTAGTATTTCCGCTGACCTTTAGCTGTAGACGATCTGTTGGATATTCTTTTGAAAATGCTTCTTTGCAAATCAAATTACTGATTTGTCGTTTGCTTCTCTTATTTGCCATTTATTAATAACTCAGAAAAAATATATTTGTGCAAACATTTTGTCCATGCATTCGTTTGGAAAATGCATTTTTTTTCTCATATACCATATGTGCTTTTGTCATACATTGAGTTTTTATTAACTGTTAATCAATATATATGTTAGATTAAGCAATGCTTCAAGTCGTAACTGTTAATCTATATATCCCTTAGTTTAAGCAATGCTTCAAGTCGTACTCTTCATAGAAAATTGATATTTGTGCAAAATGATTAAGTTGTCATTTGAAGGCAGCAGCATCATCTCACCAAGAAACTTACATAACTATTAAAGCGGTCTGTAACCAATAATATATAAAACTAAAAACAAGTAAGAACGCTATAGTCGATATTCCGACTATAAGATACTCGTACTCGAGTTGGTTGAGTATTGTTGACTAAGCTTAAATCTATTGTTTCCATTTCGTCGATCAGATGACTTTCAGTATAAGCTAGGCATATATTATAAATATCACTGATTTGCTGAGAGTAGTCTACTTTTCGATTGTACTGTCTGTTGTCTGTCTATTTATAATCACATAATCCCACAACATGCCCTGCACGGTCGGCACGATAAACATCATAACCATCACAAACTCTTAACAAATCACATTAATCAGCTACAAACTACGCCTCGCATACACAAATAACATCTTAATTAGATTCAACAAAAAGACATCTGAACTCGTCGATAAAATATAAGTTGAAACTAAAAACTTTAAATTTTATAAATAAGTATAGACAAGAACACAACAGTCGCTTGCTCGACAGTTAAAAACCCTGACGCTGTACCTAATAAGCCGCTATAAAGTAAAGCAAACTGCTCCAAATCAACTTCTAAAAGGGATACAAACCAAATTTGGTCCGATTTGGATGGAAAACAATGAACTTGTGTTAATTCCGAAAAATCGGTTATATGGGGGCAATATGATATAGTTGTCCAATTTGAATAAAATTTGGTCTACAGAGGTGGAACCTCCTAAAATGAAGGCAAACCAAATTTTTTCGATTTGGATGAAAAACAAAAATGTTTTTTTCAATAAAAAATAAATTAAAAATAAATTTGATGGGTGCTATATGATATAGTGGCCCGATCCGAATCAAATTTGATCAAATGATGTAGATGCCGACAAATAATCCCCAAATTTCGTTCAATTCCAACGAAAAACAAAAAAGCTTTGCAATAAAAACACTAAAATTGGCATATAGGGCCACCCAAAAAAAAGGCATGGCAAAAAAAATAAAATAAACTTGAGCTGGGTATAGTACAGTTCTTTCTGCCTGTTACATACATTTCACAATCTTAAGAGCGAAAATTATTATCAGTTAAATCTGCATCGTAATCAGAGCAAGTAGGTTATGGTTCCGACATCCCTGGCAGATTTGCTATAAGTCCAGCTACAGTGAATCTCTTATAGTACGGGCTAACTTACTGCTAGTATGCTTGCACTAATGTATGCAAAATATCTACAAATTGAGCTCATACAATTTTAAATAGGATCCCGTGGTGAAAAACTTACTTTTCAGCAAGATAATTCTCATATACAAGATGTTCGGCATGAGATGGCGTTTCTCAATTCGAACAATAATCCGCTTTTGCAGTGACCGGCGTTAAGGTTCGGATGTAAACCTAATTGAGAGCTTGTGGAGGAAACCATTTTGAGTCTTTCAAAGCACAAGTTCTTCTTAAAAAAAACTTGACAATTCATTGCCTTGGCGGTTGCAGTTACTCCAAAAAAGCAGGACAACACAATTTGCACTAAAATTATCTTGAAAGTACATTTTACGTCTAGATTTAATTTAAATATATTAAATTTAATGAACTTATCCATTTTGCGTCAACATCAATTTTATATGAAGCAATTTCAACTTAATTTTTTAATATTATTAAATCGTTTTCAAGTTAAAATATTTATGATTTCTTAAATTTTACTAACACTCAACAAGAACAAATATATCACCACTGGAAACCAAAAGTTTTCCAAGATTGGGGTGCCAATTCGATATACGTGGTAATAAATACTCTTCTTCGGTATTAATTAGAAATTGGATGAGAGCCCTATTTCATATTTTATAATTGGGACTCCTTATTGCATTTTAAAAAAATACCCGCTACGCTAACAAAACTTTTTAAATTACCAGGGACAAATTACAAATTAGTGATTGTTTTTAATTTGTATTGATTCGCAATAATCATTATTTTTGATAAAAAAAAAAAATAAATAAATAAATAAATAAATGAAAAAACGACCAGACGAGTCGATCGAGCTATGTCCGTCTCTCCGTCCGGATGTGTGAAAATCTAGATTTTCCAAGATCTCTAAGAGATAGACACTTCAAATTTACACTTTTATTTGCCATAAATATGAACCCTGGTCAAGTTTATTTTAGTATTTTTATTTGTACGCTTTTTTGTTTTTCATTGTAATTTAACCAAATTTGGGGTTCATATGTCCTAGAGGCACCTACATTAACTCATCAAATTTGATTCCGATTGGGCCACCATGAATAAAACATTTTTGATTTTCATGAAAACCGAACTAAAATCAGTTTGTATTAATCTTACGATGCCTTACGTCTGTTGACCAAATTTCATTCAGATCAGACAAATATATCATAAAACCCATAAAAAAAAAAACATTAAAGTGCAAATTCTTTGATCCAAATTCAATTCTCTTAACCAAATAGAAGACTGTAAAATCCTACTCATTGGCGACGTTGGATATTTTTTTAGAAATGAAATTATTTGCTCTCCCTTTCCTCTTTTTTCACCCCCGGAATTGATTGAATGTGACGTGTGACTTGAGCCAATACTCGCATCACCATTACATGAACCGGATCCACACATGAAGACTTCAGAAATGTCGATAGATAAGTCGCCTCCTTCCACCATTCTTGTTTGGGTTTCTTTGATATCTTGGAAAAATCGTACACATCTAGTTTCACGACTTGGAAACCACGTTCTCCCGGTGAAATTATAGTACACGTACCTCCGTTCACCTTTTTCGAAATAGATTGCGATATTGACCCAGTGCTGTATCGTGACTTTCCAACTTGGAACGACTCTTCGAGAATATATTCGACCGATTGCACGGACAACGTGTGAGTACCAGGAACATTTGCAAGAATTGTTGGAGTAGGTGCAATCATGGATAATGTGGAAGTGCGTTTTGTGATAGGCAATGAGCAATATTCCGCCGGTAAATTTTCTTTGTAACAATTGTAAATCCAATCCATGCTCTCCCGATCTATTTGATATTCCAAAAACATCGTGGACAATTCGCTGTTTAAGACTTCTTTCACTAAATTCCTCAGTGAAAACGTCCCTAATTCGATCTTCTGGGCTACTAGTTCCTTTTGAACAAATGAAAGTATGTCCATCAATTGTTGTAAGCATCTCTTCGCGTTCAATTGATCCTGAATCAATGCTAATGTTATCAACTTCTCTATCATCTGGTTGGCAATCAGAAGAAAATCTGGATGCCATAGCAAAAGGACACAACTCAATAGTTGAAACTCTTCGTCTTCTTTTGGGCTCTGACCATCTTTCATCGCTTGATCCACATCGAGAAATTTCACTTTTTTCACTGCAGGACTCTGAGTTGCTCGCTTCCTCTTCTTCTCTTTGATATTTAATTCCTTTGTTTGAGCCTCCAGGACTTGTTGAGTAGTCACTTCGATGTCCGGACGGACTATCGGAGGTTGTGCTCCCTCCATAACCTCCGCATCGGATTCGAGACTCGCACTCCGATACGTCAGAACTTTTTTCGGAGCCATTATTTGGTGAATATAAATAACTACACTCACTTTCTGATAAATTTAAAGATTCAGCTGGACTTACTGAATTCATTTAATTTTACTGAACAAATGCAAGCTATTTATATATTTTCGCACAGTAAAAATGAAAACACAACTTGGCGACGACGACGACCGGTTCTGGGTGTGGCTTGACCGGTTTGCTGCCGCCATTTTTCAAGCATGGCTTGGGCGTAATCATGGCCTACGGCCGATTGCCCGCCGCCATTTTAAGAAGCCCCAAGCCCGAATTTGGCCAAAGTTGACCAAGAGCGGTTTTTATATATTTAATAGAGGTTTATTAACTTAGTTTAATTTTGATAAAAAAACAAACATTTTTTGTTTATTCCGTAAAAATCGATTTATTTGTTTTTCACACAATTCGAACCAAATTTTGTTTGTATTCATTTTTAGTAAGCCCCACTACTGCTTACCAAATTGTATATAGATCGGAAAACTATATTATAAGCATTATACAACAGATTATTTTTAAATGTGTTTTTCGTGTTAATTCTTGTGTTTCTTCCGAATCGAACCAAATTTAGTGAAACAATTTATAGATCGAGCAACAATATTATATACAACTACAATAGAACCATTTTTGGTTCTATTCTTTTAAGAGATCACACGTCTATTGACTAAATGGCATTCGGATCGGGCAACTATATCATATAGTCCCATAGAACCGAGTTTTTCGGAATCAACAAAAATTTTGGTTTTTTATCAAAAATGGAACCACATTTGGTTCGTATTCATTTTAGGAGATTGCACGTTTGTAGTCCGAATTTCATTCAGATCAATTATGATCAGAATGAACACAAAATGTTTGTTTTTCATCCAAGTTGAGCCAAATTTGATTTGTATCTATTTTAAGATGTACCAAGCCCCTTGACTGAATTTGATCAGGATCGGTCTGCCATATGATACAGCAGCTTATTAGATTTTGTTGATATGCTGAGCATATTTCCTTTATTAAATTTATTAATTCGGGCTAACATAAATTTACGGGCTAACAGTCAGGCAATAATCAGAATTCTAAGTAAGTAGCACACTGTGCTGTATTGCGATTCGAGGTGTTAAGTGTTCTTATGGGATGCATATACAAACCTAATCGTAGTGTTGATTTTTCGGAAGTCATATCTGTGCTAGATACTCAGTTATAACAATATCATTCCAACTGGCGACTTAAACAGTAACATGCTAGTCGAAAACATCTTGCTGATATAATTTACTCATTTAGTCTACAACTCGTTAACAAAACCTCTGCGACGCAATTTTCTAATAGAAGAAACACACTGTTGGTTGTATTTTTAGTGAGTAACTCAGGTATTTCTTTGCTGTATGACTCAGTTTCTGTTCCCGTGTTCTCTAAACATGACCTTATATAATTCTATTATATGACATTTATCTTGACCATTCTGACAAACGGATAAGTTACCGGTATCTTAAAAATATTAACTATGCCTTAAGAATTATAGAATATATGCTTAATTGGAATAAAATATTTAGTAGCCCCACATTAGATGTATAGCTGTCATGGCTGTTCTTCATTTATACTACCTATGTGTCTTATTAAATCTAAGGTTATAAGCCCTAATGTCTAGTTTTTCAAGCGCCCTTGAAGTGGAAGAGGTAAAAGGCTGAGCATCTCTACAAATTGTATCAGAAACAAAGAAATTACGTACAAATACATAAATATGTCAATCAGTGACTACTTCTTTCGTAAGTTTAATGACACGCTTTTTGGAATTTTAAAGTTAAATTGCTTCAAGAAGACGTGGACTTAGACCAATTAAAAATGAAATTTGTGAAATCTAATGTAGAAGTATCGAGCTTGATCGATAGAAAAAACTCTGTACCTAGTAAGCTGCTATATCATATAGCAGACCGAACCTATTTAAATTCGGTGAACGGACGTAAATCAGAGAGAAAGAAATAAAGTAAGAGGGTATAAATAGAGAGCGTTTTGGTGTTTGTTTTGATTCGGCATGAAAGGTCTTTGCGCCTCTCTAAAACTGACACTTGCCTTATTTGGTTTCCGATTAAGTATATATATAGTTTATGGGGTCGGAATCAGAATTAAAATTTGGTCAACAGACTTGGGCCTCCTTAAATAAAAAAAAAACAAAATTTGGCTAGATTTGGATGAAAAAAATAAAAATTGGTTCTATGATGAATATATGATATAATGGTGGGAACTGCATAAAATGTTGTCTGTGAATGTGGAGCCTCTGAAAATACATAACATATATAATAAATAAAATATATAAAATCCAAATTTAGTTTGATTTGGATGAAAAATGTTTGTTTTTTATTCCAAAAAATCTGTTATATGGGGCCTGTATGATGGAGTTGTTTGATCTAAATAAAGTTTTGTATGTAAATGTGGAACCTCCAAAAATGGATAAAAAAAACCAAATTTGGTTCGATTTGGAGGAAAAATAAAAATTTTGTGTTCATTTCGAAAAAAAAAATGATTCAATGGGGGATATATGATATAGTTGCCCGATCTGAACAAAATTTGGTCAGTTAATCTATATGCTTCCATATTTGGATCAATTCCAATGAATACCAAAAAAGCTATGAAATAAAATCCCTAACAAGTGGGAGTGCCAAAAAATAAAATAAACTTCATCTGGGTACATATTTATGGAATATTACAATTTTAAGTTTTTATCTCTTTTAGTTTCCAAGATCTAGATTTGCATACATTCGGACGGGCAGACGGTTAAAGCTAGATCGACACGGCTTGTTGTGCTGATCAAGAATTTATGTGGTCGGAAACGCTTCTTTCTGCCCGTTAAATACATTTATCAAACTTATTAAACACTTGTCCTATAGGTACAGGGTATAATAACTGTGACTTTATGTGTGTATCACAGTCTGATGTACTCGACTCTATATGAAATTAATCATACATTTATAAAAATAATCACCCAAAATCTGAAGTTCAGAAAGGCATATTATTAATTATGAAATTATGACAGTATTCCATACGGAATGGAAGGTGAAATAAATAGAATTGTTTTTTATTGTGTCGGGACGTTGACGTACAATGCGCAGTACGTTCAAGTGGTCCCGCTCGACGCTACCAACCTAGATTTTTTCAAGTTTTATTCAAGTTAAGAGACTTGAGTTAAAGAGATTTTTAAAGTTGGAATACGAAAAGGATCATGTAAGAGATGGTTTAAATTACAGTGCTGAAGATAGATAGGAACATAGTTCCTAGTAGTTCTCCGAGGGACAGAAAAACTAATTTGGCCATCAATGTCAAAGAATCAATTTCACCATTAATCAGCCTATGTACGAAGATAGCATTAAGCATGATTCTACGGTTTTCTAAGGATGGAAGGTTGATTAAAAAAATCCTACTTAAATATGAAGCAGGTGGCTGTTGGAATCCCAATTTAAGCCACGGAGACCGAATAGCGAAAATTTCTATTGAAGAGACTCAATGCGGTCTTTGAGAGTTCTGTATTGTGGACACCAAAGACACGATGCGTTCTCCAAAACTGGTCGAACCAGAGAATGGTACATTAATTTAGTTGTATGAGGGTTTTTAGATTCCCTCGACCATCGCTTAATAAAACACAGAACACTCACAGCGTCATTGACAGTAATTAAAATGTGTAAATCGAATTTCAAATTAGGGTCTAAATGAACACCCAAGTTATCAACTGTGTCGATCCGATCAAGAAGGTACAATGTCTGAAGCGGTGCGCTACGACATAACTTTGTATTTAGAACAGTTGAGATTTAGTAAGTTGACCTGACACCGAGATTGAAAATCATCACGGTCAACGTGTAACTACAATAAGCTCTTTAACTTTATCTCTAATAATAACTCACTTAACTCAAACAAAACGTCTATACTAACGCATCTAGTTACTAGATAATGTAAATCGTTTATGCTTGTAGTTTTTTTCCTTTCATTGAAAGTGAGCGAGCGTGTCTGCCTTTTCTGTCTTAGCTATTCGGGTCGCTCTTTATGCACCTGCGCCCCTAGGCCGGTTGGGGTTTCGAGCATAACAAGTCCTGCGGTTTGGTGTCGTGTGGGCCTATTTGAACGCGCAACGCATTGTCAACGTCCCGACATATATAAAAAGCCAAAAGCAAATTCAGATTAATTAGTTCTTTTTTAGTATGTGACTTAAATATAAGAACGAATAAGAACGTAATAGACGAGTTAGCTCTACATTTAAATACCCTGTACCTAATAAACAACTATGAAATATAGCAAACCCGTCCTGATCAACTTTTAACAAATTCGGACTTGGGGCCTCTTAAAATAGATACAAACTAAATTGGACTCGATTTGGATGAAAAACAAACATTTGCTGTACATTCCGAAAAAAAATCGTTTATATGGGGGCTATATGATAAAGTTGTCCGATCTGAATAAAATTTTATCAATTTATCTTTTATCAATTTAATTTTATCTTAAAATTAATACCAACCAAAAAAAATAAACATTTCGTATTCATTCCAAAATATGGGGGCTATATGATGTAGTTGCCCGATCTGAGTAAAAGTTTGTAAACAGACGAAAGGCATCCAAAAATGGTTCGGTTTGGATTACAGTTACAGTTCAATTGAAAAAAATAAAAACTATATATTAAAAAATAGAAGATAACATGGCTAAAGTTGTACACGTTGTCGAGGTTATAAACACTACGTAACACTTACAATCGAAGGTTTTAGTATTGATTCTGCTGTTCTATTTAACAAGTAAAAGCGCTATAGTCCATATTCCGACTGTAATATACTGGAACTCAGCACTTATTTAATATTTGACACACTCAAAAATATGCATGGGGTGGGGGTGGGATGGGGTGCTCGCATACAAAATGTTTTTTGCGATTTTGTTTACAAACATTATCCGACCTTAATAAACTTTGGCAACTTATGTGATTATATATATATAAACCGACTCTCAAATAAATGTGTCAAAAATTGTGGGACTTTTATCGGGGGCGGAATTGGGAGTGGCAAAATTTAAAAACAAACTAGATCTGAAGAACCACTATGGGAGTCTGCATACCAAATTTGGTGACCCTAACCCGAGATCTAGTTGTTCATACGCTCCTCTAGATTTTACAACTTCTGAGATCTTTGTGTTGGAACAGACAGACGGAAATGGTTATATATAAAAATAAAAAGAAATCGATTAATTTGACAGAAAACAGTTCGGGCATGTATAAGTTTCTGCGAATCGCTTTGAAAAGTTATTTTCGAATTACTGTTCGCATTTTCTAGTGGATTTGATTTTTAGAAGTTACCTTTGAAACGTTTTCAATTCGATCGAAATAAACAGCTGTTTATTATATTTGACGTGGAAAATTTTAAAAACAAACGTGATGTGACTCTCTAGCTCGTACAGCCTCCAAAATCAAGGTGTTCATACGGACGGACAGACGGACATGGCTAGATCGATATATACTTTATGGGGTCTTAGACGCCTGTTACGTACATTTACGCGAATACAATATACTCGTTTACTCTACTAGAGTACCTAGATCTCGGAGTCTATAGGAGCTAGAGTTACCAAATTTGGTATTTGGCGTCATATCAAGTTCGGTTTATATATGTATTAACACATAATCTACCGATTTACCAAATTTAATTAAGATCGGATTATAGTTGTAGACAAAATCGTAAAAAATATTTTGTATGAGAGCACCTCCCCACCACATCGATAACCCTCTCCTTAGATTTCTTGTGCACGGGGTATATTAAGTTTGTGAAATTTATGTTAACTTTGGTGAAGAGGAAACTGAAATGAAAAGTTAAGTAAGATGTTCCCTGTAGTCATTGAAATGTAGTAACGTGAGGAAGAACATCACTATTTAACTATTTACATCCAACTGCAATGAAAACATTATGTAACATTTTTAATTGAGTTACACTGAACGTGTAAAATTATGAATATAAAGTTACGGCTCCGCTTCTTCTTCTTAACTCTTTTGGCCACAAATAATACAGCGTCCTTATAAGTATTCACTTGACTTTCTTCGCATCGGTTAAAAATTTCCCTGAAATCATTTTCATATTTTATTTATCTAAATATATTTAAAATATATTGGAACGCAACAATACCAAATCGAGTGTTTTGACTTCTCTTCGTCTCCGTATGCGAGCGCATTCATCTAACAACACCTACGAAGGCATTACAAGCAATGCGAATCGCGTTCGCTGTCGCACACATACACACAAATACTATAGTTTGCTCTTGCTAAATAAAAATGTATATCTATTTCAACATCTTCAAGCAAACTAGATATGTGCGTTTCCGACGTACTGTAAGTGTGCAAGTATGTAAGAGCATGTTTTGCGTCTCCGTTTTGCTGACCATAGTTATATACGTTTGTTCGTCTGTTTTTGAATCTTGTTTCATGATCAACGTGGAATATGAGACCATATGCCAGTAACGCAAAATTAAGGGGCCGAATTTCGCCGAATTTGTTCAGTAATTTTTTTTAATAGGTCTTTCCTTTGGCATAATTACAATTAAATTATCTTAAAAAAAATGAAGTCTCTATCAGTCGCTAGAGAGCAGTGGGTGATAGAAGACAGAAACAAGGGGTGTCCTATGCAAGTTACAGGGAGTGTATATCCTTTTCCGAATTTAGAAAACAGGATAGAAAAAAGTTGGAAAACATATCTTGCTAACAAATACATATAGGGTATTAACTTGATCTAGATTGCAAAGCATGTATGTGTTCCAATTCAATTTTCCTATTGAGAAATGCATGCCCCAATGTCAGAGCTACACCCATGACTATGATGGCGGCAAACTCAGACTGCAAACATCGATAACATATCCGTATATTTTGTTTTTATTTAGCGCCAAAGGTTTGAGAGCCGAAGAAACACCTTGTCTTGTCTGGCCGACACACATTTGCAATTGTCATAATATTAAATACTGCATGTATACATATCTTCAATAAATTCAACATCGCGAATTGTTTGTAATGGTTTGACGACGCTTTTATACCATTCACATTATAAATCATAAATACAGGGTATAAATATAAGAAATATAAGAAAGCACAGCTTTTGATCTATCAATGCTTTACATATTTTGGTCCCCACCAAATCTGAGTCTTTCCACTTACTCTATGAAAAGAGGCCACAAAAATGAAACTGCAGAATGAATAGTTTCCTCATCATTTTTATTTTCCGAAAAAAAAAATCTATAGTAAATTAACGTGCAAAATGTACTTTTAAAATTCTACAAAAAATAATCAAAGTGCGCTTGAAATTCACATTGAATGTTATTTGTATAACAAACAGCTGGACATAGCAGAGATGAAAGCACCGTTAAAAAGTTGGTTGCGCTATTAAAAAATCGTAATTCTTTAATTACAATAAAAATGCACTCTCAGAAACATTGGTATTTTACATGGAACTTAATAACAAGTATTGTATTTGTAAGTTTATGTTAAAAAAATGAAATATCTCAAAGTTCGGTGATACCGAGTGATTTGCAAGCCAAAATATACACAAAATATCTTTATTTCCGGAACATCCGCGATATACACAAAATTTGAATTAGCTCGCATAAAAATAAAAAGTTGCAAATTTCAGATCTGGAGCTCTCAAGGTTTATAAGATCTTTGTGTTCCAACGGACAGACGAACAGACATAGCTATATTGAATCCCCCCATCATTCTTATCAAGAAGTATTTGGAGTACTTGCAGTACTTGGACTGTTATTGTGGCCATACCAGAAGATGTCCAGCTAATTGGTTTCGCTGACGACGTGGCAATGGTGAGCGTGGGCAAAAAAACGGAGGAGCTGAGCAATCAATCCATGGAGTTTATGACAATGGTTCAAATCCATTGGCCTCGAGCTTGCTCCCCAAAAAAACAGAAGCAGTCCTAATAAGCAGCCGGAAAAAAGTGGAAAAAGCTAACATTATATGACCGCCGTACGAAACACCATATACCACGCGGGAGACGCGTCGCCAACCTTTAAAAAGGCAGACAAGCCGTCTCATCCCCAATCTTCAAGCCTAGATTGGTAGAAAGCATGGCCAGATAAGCTACTAGCTGACTCAGCTCCTTGGCTGCTTTCGTACTTATCTGCATTGTTTTGGAAACGAGCCATCAGCGGAATGCACATCGTTTAGCCGCGAAGTCGTGGAAGATGCGAACAGGTAATGTTCAGCTGCGCAAAATTCTCGTCCCAGCGACAAAAATGGAACAGGAATTGAGATCCGAGATCTCGGTGAGGAGCATTATCTCGTCTATGCTGAAGAGTGCGGAGAACTGGCAGGCCGTCAGGAACTCTGCCATGGACGTCTCATCCAAATATATAAATATATAGCTTATAGTTTTCGTTTTAATTGTCTACTGTACATATTCAAAATAATAAATGAATTTAAAAAAAAAGAGGCTAGATCGTGCATCTGCGAGCTTTTTCTGCAGCCCACATTTACCAAAAGCATGCATACTTTTAGGCAGAAATTCTAATCTAGAAGGCTTCGCTATATCGAATTTCCAGAGTCCAGTGCAGTGAAGAACGACGGTCTTTGGCTTTTAAGAGAAACTCAGCAATGATGGTTCACATAGAACCGGCTTCTGTGGTTGCGTGGTTCTTTAATCACAAACGTAGTGACAGAAACATTGCATCGAAGAAGCCGAAACTGCAAAAAAAAAAACAAGTAAGAACGCAACAGTCGAGCTTGCTCGACAGTTAAATAACCAGTACTTAATAAGCCGCTAAAATATATAGCAAATTGCTCCTGATCAACTTCGGACAATTTCGGATTTGGGGCCTCCTAAAATGCATAAAAAAAAAACAATTTGGTTCGATTTGGATGAAAAACAAAAATGTTTTATTCATTCCGAAAAAAATCAACTGTGTGATATAGTTGCCCGATCCGGAACAAATTTTGTCAGTTAAGCTATATGCATCTAGGACACATCATTCCCACATTAGGTTCAATTCCAATGAAAAACAAAAAAGCTATGAAATAAAAACTCTAAAAATTGGTGATAGTTTGTATGGGTCTACCATAAGAAGAAGGCGACAATATTAAATAAACTTGATCTGGGTACATGTTTATGGATAATAAAAAAACCAATTTGAAGTTTCTATCTCTTATAGTTTCCAAGATCTAGATTTTTATGCATCCGGACGGGCAGGCGGACGGATGGACAGACGGACTTGGTTACATCGACTCGGCTTGTCGAAAACGCTTTTTTCTGCCTGTTACATACATTTTACAAACTTAATATACCATTTTAGCATAGGTACAGGGTATAAAAACAACAGAGCCTTAGTAGCCGAGTTAGGTATGAAATTATTCACTTCACGGTAGAGAAGATAAACCAGAGTGTAACTAGAAAGATTGCTAAAATAATGAAGGAACTACAAACGGCAATACTACGCCGATAGGACGGCGAGATGACCCAGCTCTACAGAGGCAAGACGCAAACGTTGCCAAACTTAATGAGTCGTATATTAGCGCATCGGAAACCGCTCGAAAGACAGTGCAGATACAGAAATCTTCAGCAGCTACCCGGTAAAGGTCGCAGCTACACAAACTACCAGATAAACAGAATTGGGAGAACCGCCGTAACGCCAAAGTGGACTTACTTCTCATGCGAAGTAGATTCGGCCTCGACTGCACCCAGAAGCTAAAATCGATATTGGACATGGACGTGCTGGTATGTAAGGATGATGTAGCAGCGGAAATAACTGCGTAAGCAGAAGTCCTATCAGATGCACCGTTAAGCATGAAATCCGCATACACTGGGAGCCAGGTGGTCATCATCTCTGTCACGTCAAAGCAAAGCTAGATCTAGAGAAAGTGCGGATCGGACGGACGCACCTTTATCTTCAACGAAATACAAGATAACGACTGTTTGCTTTCTTTTTACAAGGAGGCAGAGCGTGCGAGTCAGCTAGAAGCCAGACTTCGGAGATAGTAGGAACGGACGGATAGGACTACCGAAGGTCGCATCCCCAATCTAGAAGGCGGGGTTTGCAGAAAGCGCGGTCAGGCAAGCATCCGCCTGATGCAGATCCTTAGCTGGCACGGCTGCGCCAAGAACTGAGCTGAGCTTCGGAGAGCTGAGCACGAGCGGCGCTTTATAGATTAAGCGGCACCAAATCTATTGTAAATATTAAAAAAGCCTAAATAAATAATTAAAAAAAAAAGGCTTGTCGAAGCTTATATATCATTCACATGGCCGAATTTTCTATTGGGTCTGCAAACTAAATATAACTTCCGAAATTTCCATTGCTTTTACGACCTAAATATAACTCAAGAGCAGCAACAGCAAAGAAATATGTGAGTGTATAGCAAGAATAGCTTTAGTGAGTCAAGCTTACTCCTATTGCAATATGTAGATAACTAAGACCAACAACAACAACACATGTAAAACCGCATAAGTTTGCCCTACTTATGTAAGACTAACCACATTGATTTGCACCGCAAAAGCGGGTGCTCTCCAGCGTGTAAGGGGCTACTGTATATTCCGTTCCCGATCCGCTGCACGATATGTAGGCGGGCAAAATGGTTAGCAGTATTTTGTAATTGTCTTCTTTTTTTGTCGCACAAGCAGGATCTCTTTAGTCTGTGAGTGGGCTACTATATCCCGTTTCGCGGCAGGGGAACGCGTTTCAGCTATGTAATGCCCATTGCTCTTCCGCAATTGAGTGGCGTGTTGGTTATAATAACCTTGGTTCTTATCTCACCGAACCAATTTGTTGGCAATTCTTCAAATATTTTAAATCGCAAACATTATTAACGCCTTTATATTTATAGAATAAAAAATCAAATAAAAATAACAAACCAACAATTTGAAATGTCTTGGACAGCATACTGTTGTCGTCATCCTACTAAGTATGATTTCTGTAGCAGAACGGTTCTATGGCACGTATTTAAGATTTTTACTGATCGGGATAACATTTAAAATTTACCTTCACAGTTCCTGACAAACCATGGAGGACATAGGCTCATGCATAAGCGAACTGACCAATGGCCAGTAAATAGAGACCACATGGTAAAGGGAGATGATAAGTGAGTAGGGATCAGCATCCAGAGCGGCCTGAAGATGCGAAAGTCCTAGGCTTGAAGCGAAGAGGCAACCTTCCCCCGCGACTTAATTCTTAACGGTGATTCTGCAGGTACATGTGCATTTACATAGAAATTTGTCATTTTCGGTTTTTGAAGAATATTTCGAGGGTATGGGGTTGCACTTAAAGCTGAAACTGTAGGCCAATAACCACAAATGTAGAGCACGTGTGTAGTTCGGTAATAAGTTATAAATGTTTATTCAACTTCATTTGTCAAAAAGACGTTTGTCACAAAGACTTACTTCGGCGCTGTTCACTTAACGACTGACTTAACTAACTATACTCGTGCGCATCCGTACCTTAGATCTAGGCTTAACAGAAGCACACCGCTACAAATTGTCTCTAATTACTCTGTGTACATGTTGTATAAGTAATGATTTAATATGTTGCTTAGTTATGATATTAATCATTTATTTAATGTAAGTGAATATTGAGCAATTAATGTCGTCAGGACAGAACATTAGACGCCTCTGCCTTTCGACGAACCACTAAAGACTAAACTTAAACTTCCTAAAGATAAGCTCTCCGCTGTCGGCAACGACGCCCGTCGCTACCCCGCAAAAGTGCGATCGGCATCTCTCGGAAGACGAAACTGCTTATTTTACGATAATGCAGAGCTCGCTCCATCGAGTGACTTATTTCGTTAACCCTTGTTAACTACTCCCTCCTTCAAAACTTGACCGTCCTCGGTCAAGCCCGTGCTCTTCAGCATCTGCTGAACTGCGATGGTGTTTCCCTTCTGCTGCCTAATCCGCAACTACCAAGAAACGCCGACTAGAGCAGCGCACACGACGGTAGCCAGTATGGAACCGATCGTAAGGTGTGACTGGACTTTGGTCAGGTGTTGCAGATTTTCCTCTATTAACTTCTGAAGGTACGGCAGGCTTAACAGAGCTTGGTGGCTGGTGACGTTAATCTTTGAAGAAGTCGCCACGCCCGGGATCCTCTTCGGCGCATTTTTGGAGGTGGTGTAATTTTTCCCGTTGATGTGAGCAACCTGGTCAACCTGGTTTTGTGCGCAGCTATTCGCTGGTGCCTCCTTACAGAAGGGTAATGAGGCGGCGATGACTTTGTTGCCGTATTCTGTTAAGATGCTCTGGGGTAACCGGATCGCTGTTCCGTGTGTGCGACTGGGAAGGTAGTTATCTTTTTGCAAATGAACTTAGGTCTAGGTATTTCGATTACAAAAATTATGAATTCCTTATTAGCTAGTGCCCTCACATTGGCAGCGCCCAATACTTGGGTAACGCTGATATCTGTGGAACCTTTCTTCAAAATCGCCCCTAAGTCATCATCGATGATAGCTGGATTTACAATATTTACTCTAGCCAAAATGGTGGCGATCATTAGGTTTTGCAATTCGAGCGTCAAGATTCTGTTTCTGGTTAAAAGGATCTTATAAAGGTGGGAAGTATTGATTTCTTCCATTCTGTTTACTTTTAATAACTGGTTGACGGTATCGGTGAGGGCGTTGATCTGTGTTTGTGTTCTCGAATTTGTGATTATCTGTCAGTTTTAAGTCGGTCAAAGCTGTCAACGGTATGATTGCTAGGATGCAGAAATATCGAACTGATATCCTATTAGAAATGAGGGACACAGCCACTTACTAACTATGTTATACAGTTTCCCTTACTTAACTATGAATTTCCCTTATTTATCCGAACTTAGTGCTATAAAATGTGTTTCCTAAACATAATTCCCTACCTACCTCAAATTGTCTTTGTGGACCACCCTCCCTTTAATAAGAACGGTGGTTCCTAGATCTGCTTCTACCCTTTGCTCAGCACAGAGGGGAGCTAGTTTATTTTCTAACCTCCTGTTGGCTTTCACTAGGACCTGTTCTCCTACATCAAAGGTCCTATTTTGTCTGTTTGGGTTGTTCCTATCAAGTTGTTCTTGTTGGGCCTTTGCCAGTTTCAACATTATCTCCTCCCCAAGGTCGCAATTTGCGTGGACCACATCCATGGGTGTCTTGTTTGTGACAGAGTGGATGGTTCGGTTGTATTCGATGGTTGCTAGAATGAGTAGCTCGATCGTGTCGTCCACCCGGCGTTGCAACTTCAAACACCTGGCGATTTCTAACAAGGTGCTGTGGAGGCGCTCTACCTGTCCGTTTGATGTGCTGTGCAACGGTGGGGCATTCGCTATATCGATGTTGAATTGGTTTTTCAATAAGGACCGTATGGTCTCAGAATTGAAGGCTGCCTCATTGTCACAGTAGATAGTTTTAATAGCTGGGAAGATATTCACCAGTTGCAGAATTGGTATTTTAATGTCTGTTATTGTGCGCGAGGCGACTTGTTGCGTTATTGCAAACTTTGAAAATTTGTCAATCGCGGTGAGGAAGTACTTCCCTGCGGTGGAGAATATGTCGATGTGAACAAACTCGCCTACTCTTGCCGGTATCGGGGTCACCCCTAATTCTTGCTTCCTAGGGTGCCTGTCATATCTTGCAGTTTGTTACCACTTCTGCCGCGATTTTTTCCATTTTTGGAAAATAATAATCGCGCAGCACCTGCTTCACATTCTCCTGGGCTGCCCTGTGCGCCCGATTATGTTCGGTTGTTATTATTTCCCTTCGTTCCTCGTCGTTTGTGATATCCGTCACCAGGGTCTTGCAATACCGAAATTTTGTGCCCGGAAAGGCCTTTACCAGGTCATTTTGCACGAACGCCAAAGTCGGCAAAGTGCAATAGACGGCGTTAACGACCCCAGGCTTTACCACTTCTTTGACGGACGCAAGAAGTGTGGCTCGACTGACAAAGTCAATCTTGTGACGGGTTTTTCCAGAGAAAAGGATGTGAAGCTGCTTTGAAGGGGTGTCTGATTCTTCCAGGATTATCTGATTCCTGAAGCAGTTCACTGGTTTGTCTGTGGCCTCAATTACGTAAGTAAGCGAGGCTTCACTATGAATAGTAGCTGCGTCGGATCTACTCTGGCTCTCTAAGGCATTAATATCTTGCCTCGACAGCGCATCCGCTACATGATTGTCTCTGCCTGGTTTGTATAAAACTCTCGCGCCGTACACCTCAATTCTCGCTTTCCAACGTTTTATCTTGGAATTTGGGTTTCTATCAGAAACTGCGAAAATCAATGGCTGATGGTCTGTGTAGATGTTAATGTCACTCTTCCCATATAGGTAGTGACGAAGCGTATCTAGGGCCCAAACTATGGCCAGTAGTTCCCTCTCATTGGTCGCATAGTTTAGCTCTCTGTCCTTCAGAGTCCTAGAAATCATGGTTATGGGTCTATTACCTTGCGACAGCACCGCCCCGATGCCGCTGGATGAAGCATCAGTGGTTACGTCGAACGGTTGGTTAAAGTCTGGGTAGTCGAGAATAACGTCTTCCGACGCCAAAATATTCCTAAGTTTGTGAAAGGCCTGCTTTTGTACCTCATCAAACTGTATGGGAATAGCTTTTGAGCGCTGTTTGCTGATTTTACCATTCTCTCCTTTCAAAATGCTGGAAATAGGCCTTGCTATCTGAGCGAAGTTTTTTATAAAGCACCTGTAGTAACTGGCAAGACCCAAGAAGGATCTTACCGCAAATAGGGTGGAGGGCTGTCTGAATTCCTGAATGGCCTTGACCTTATCGGGGCTTGTTCTTGTGCCATCAGTTGACACCACAAAACCAAGGAATTCCACTTGTCCCTTGAAGAACTGGGACTTCTCCTTTGACACCCTCATGTTTGAGTCGTGGAGGCTGCTGAGCACGGTGTCAATGTCTCTGACATGATCTGCCTCACTCTTTGAAAATACGATGACGTCGTCAACGTACACATAACATATTTTACCGATATGCTCCCGTAATATGTCATCAATGGCCCGTTGAAAAATGCTAGATGCATTCCTGAGGCCAAATGGCAAACGGCAGAACTCATATTTACCCCCGTTTACCGAAAATGACGTCTTTTCACGATCGCGTTCAGCTAACGGTATTTGGTGGTACCCTGAATTTAGGTCAAGGGTGGTGAAGTAACGTGCCTTCCCCAGATTTGAAAGTATCATGGAGATACAAGGCATCGGGTACTTGTCTGGTATGGTTTTTGAGTTAAGCTTGCGGAAGTCTATGACTAGCCGTTTCTTGCTTGAACCCAATTCGTCGGTGCCTTTTTTTCCGACGACCCATATGGGATTGTTGTACGGAGACCTGGACGGCCGAATGATTTTGTTCCGCATTAGTCTTTTATTTCGTCATTGACGAAACCTGTGGCCCCTACAGGGAAAGGGTACATTTTTGAGTAGATCGGCTCCTCATCCTTGGTCCTAATTGTGGCCATTACCGCCGTATTAAAGGGCAGCATTTCAGTTGGATCTGCAAATGCCTTTATACGGTTGGACATCATTCTGAGAAACTCGTTCTTTACTGTTGGCGGAACCTCGATGTCGTCCACTTTTGTGAAGTTGACGTTGGGGCAATTGCGGAATAGGATTCTTTCAGATTTATGTCCGAAGTGGAGTGTCTTTGTCCGCAGGTTTATATTGGCGCCAGCCGCAGCCAGCGTATCAAGCCCTACGATGCCATCAAAAGTTGACAGCTCTGGCAAGATGAAAAACGGGCTTTTAATGCCGAACATGGTGAGGAAACATTTTTTCCGTACCTTGTTAAAGCCGTGTAGAGATTTTACAATGAATGGGGCTTCTACAGGGACAATTCCCTGAAGTTCCTTTAGCGGCTTGATGTAGTTTTTCGCGGTCCCAGTATCTATTAAAATGTTTAGTGTTCTCCCCGATACTGTTCGTTTAACGAACGGGAGCAGGGACTCTCCTCTCAAAAAATTGACAGTATCACTGTCGTATCGCGCTTTATTTTCCTCATCGATCTCATCCGCTGTCTCCGATGCTAACTGTTCGTACCGTTGTTCGTACTGGTCCTCCTGAGCGAGGTGATTTACCCTCTGTCTGCGCTGGTCGGAGAGTCTCTGGGAACTGGCCGGCCTCTTGAACGCACCTTGTTGGTGCCCGTTAGTAAAGTTTGTCATAGCCGAATTGGATCCCTGCCGTTTTTGAAAGTTAGTTGGCTGACGGAACTTAGAAGAGGATGGGTCAACATCCATCATCTCCACCTTATCTTGGCAACGGTGGCCATCTGTTTGGTGATTGCCCTGATTTCTCGTGCAAAATGGGTTTTTTGATTGCCTTCTATAGTGGTCGGGCTCGTTCTGCCCCCCCTGTCTGTATCTGGGCCGGTTCTGGCCCTTATTTTCTAATGCCCTTGCGTAATTTGCCGCAAAATCATGCCTATCGTGGTTGGCCTCAATTTCTTGCGCCATTGCCAGAGCTGATGGCAAGTCTTTAGGCTGCGCCGCAAACAGTATATCTGTGACGCCACTTCTTAGACCTGAAATGAAGACACGGAGTGCGTCGGCCCTATACTTTTCATTAATAAATTGCGCTTGAGCGGCGTCTTGTGACATGATCGTTTTGTTTGTGAGAAGGGTGAGTTTCTTCTCAACCTCTTCATAGAACTGTGTGATGGACATGCCACCCTGCCGGAGAGTGGCAAGCTCTTGTTCTAGCAAGTGCAGTGGACGTTTGTCAGAATATGTGAAATCGAGGCGATTGATGATTGCCTCAAAGTTCAGCACTGTGTTGAACGACGACAAGAGCGAGTCAGCGGAGCCTCTAATCTTATTTCTGATTATGAGGACCGCTTGGTAATGCTTTGAACTGCCTACAAATCCCTCGTATAGTTTATAGGCAGCTTTTGCTGCTTGGCGCCAGGAGACGTATTGCTCATGGGCCCCATGGAACTCTGGCAGCGTTTTTACCGCATCCAGAGTCTCATCGCAAGGTATCTCTCGATTTAAGGTAATTGGCTCGTAGGCCTTGGCCTCTGGGGCCTGAACTCTAGCAGCCTGCAGCTGGTCAGTTACCACTCGCAAACGCTCCTCAAAGTCAGCTTTTTGCGATGCCAGTGCAGAGCTGACCGCCGCAGCTATGATAGCTTGGATCTGTGCTGCATCCATTCCTTCTACTCTTCAATCTCAGAGTCTTAGCTGAGTTCGTTGAGCAATTTTACTAAGTAGCTGATGTTGTTATGAATGGGCATATGCGAATTATCTCTTATTCGTCCCCCCACGTTTCGTTTGTTTTTGTCGTCGGTCAGTCCCAGCTACCCCGAGCCGCTGTTATCAGATATTCTATTTGAGAGTTAAATTCAAGTTCACTCAAACACAGACTCATTTTGGTTTTGCCCGCCGACAACAATGCATTCGTGGTGTTATGCTTCCTACTCACGCTTATCGCAACAGATAAGGCAGGTAGAAAGAAAATACAGATCTAAGAAACATAGACGCCCGAGTGTTTTTTTGTCTATGAATGTTGTTTTGTTTTCTATGCTATACTTTTTTGCTTTTGTTTTTTTTTAATGACACTTGGGCGATATTTGAAAAAAAGTTTCACTTACATGTTCTTCTTTTATTGGCTATGTTGATATATCCCCCCTTGGCGATGTTCTTCTTTAGCTGCTCTCCAGTTGTGTTGGTGCTAATTCCTCTCTATCGTCGCCGCTGCCCAAAGCCGTCCGCTTGGGTGTACAATTTTGGGGTCAAATAATTGCCTTTTATTTATACTCGGTGGCTACGAGCTTCTTAGTGCAGTCGAACGCTCCCCCGCAAATTGATTTTGGGGTGCTTGGTGGTGTGAGTGCAGCGATCTATTTTTAGATCTGCCGCGAGCGCAGTTTATGATTGTAACTGCTTAATCTTGGAGCCGGCGTTGTCTCCGCGCTCTTTTGTTAGTGTGGCTTTTTTCCTCTTCGTTTTTTCTTATCGCTTAGCGGGCGTTGTCTCCGCGCTAATTGATTTTAATTAATTAATCTCGGGTGTTGTCCGATCGTGTTGGGCGCCAGTAATGATTTTATTTGTTGTGGCGTTATTATATTATTCATTTATTACATGTAAGTGAATATTGAGTTATTAATGTCGTCAGGACAGAACATTAGACGTCTCTGCCTTTCGACGAACCACTAAAGACTAAACTTAAACTTCCTAAAGATAAGCTCTCCGCTGTCGGCAACGACGCCCGTCGCTACCCCGCAAAAGTGCGATCGGCATCTCTCGGAAGACGAAACTGCTTATTTTACGATAATGCAGAGCTCGCTCCATCGAGTGACTTATTTCGTTAACCCTTGTTAACTTATATATACAGAAAAGATTACTGAAGTTGGATTGTTTCTTTGACATGCTTTATAACAACAGGTTCTGACCCACTAACAGTTCAAATTTTTCAAAAAGCCATCTTAATAGTTAAATTAAATATGTTTCGTATTAAATAATTTGTTTTTCAACTTCAAATTAAAGTTTTCATAGTAGATTTAAACATTGAGCATGTACATGCTTAAATTTACTGTTTCATATTTGATTTGACAGGCCGGCAATGGCGTAGCCTGCTAAGATGAGAGTCTCAAGTCGTGGGCTTGAGTCACAGCTTTAGAAAATGTTTTCCCAGCTTCATGATATAAATTATTCGTTGCATAAGATTTAATTAAATTTAAACAAGTAAGAACGCTATAGTCGTTGTTCCGACTATATAGGATACTCGTACTCAGCATTTATTCAATATTCGACAACTCAAAAATATGAAAACCAATTTTTTTTTTGGGTGGGGTGTTCTCATACAAAAAGTTTTTATTACAATTTTTGTCTATTTTTGTCATTTTTGTTATCCGATCTTAACAAAACTCGGCAGATCGGTAGATTACGTGATTATACATAAATTATACGTTAAAAGTTGTGGAAGATATAAGGTTTTGCATTTTGCGGGGCAGGAGGGCGCGTGACAAAATTCAAAACCAAGCTTGATCGGACGGCCCCCACAAGGGGAATTTACCTACTAAATTTGGTCTCCCCAGCTCTTACAGTCTCCGAAATCTAGGTGCTCAAACGGACGGACAGACGGACATGGCTATATCGACCCGGCTGTTGCTGCTGATCAAGAATATATATACTTTATGGGGTCTCAGACGCTTCCTTCTACCTGTTACATACATTTGCGCGAATACAATATACTCGTTTACTCTACTAGAGTATGAGTATAAAAATATAAAAAAATATAAATATTTGAGCAGACTTTTATAATTGAAAGGAAGAGTAATAACTTCAAAGTAAAGTGTAATTTACCTTTATCCTAATCAAAAGGTATTATATATACAGAAAATATTATATATACAGATTTGTTATACAAAATGTGAGTATGTTTCATATTAGAAATGAATAGCAACAAAACTAAAATCAAAGTGTCGCACATTTAATGTTAAGCTACGCGAAGTAACCTACGTACATGAGGTCCCATGTTCGTACCTCCTTGGTGGTAAGTTTTTACAAATAATTTTTTCACTTATAAAAGTGTATTTATACAAACAATAATAATAATGATGCCTTTAAAATGTTTAATAATTAAATATAAAATAAATGAATGAATTAAAGTTGAAAACTATTTAATTACACACTACACAATAAGGTATGCAAATTTATTTATGACGAAAAAAATGTAGTTTAAATCAAAATCCTAATTTGGAAATCTATTAAAATTTTAAATTAAATAATTTATATTAAATTTTAAAATTTTTAAATACGACTAAACTTAATTTTCAATACCCCAACGCTTAAAATAAACTATGGGCATATATAAAATGAATTTTGAGTGCAGACTTAAAATTACTAAAACTTTGCTCTGTTTACTAAAACCATGTTTGATAAAATCAATGATGAAAATTCTAAAATCTAAGAGTAAATAGTTAAACGACCTGTTTTTTTTCTCTGCGTTTTTGAGGGTCAAACAAAATCGCATGCTGATCATTTGAAACTCTCGACATTTGTAGATTTACTACGCCTCAATTTTTCTTGCATCATCGAAAATACCTATATGTATATACCTATTTGTAGTTTTTTGTGATACACCTCTATTTCCGTTTGACCTTTGCGTTTGACCCCATCCCGTCTGACTATTTGTGTATCGTTAATTATTCAAAAATTATTTAAACTTATTTGAATTATTTTCGTTATGCAAAACACTATCAAAATCTCCTACATATATTAATTTACAAACTCATTAAATTAATTAAAACATTTAAATTTTACTTTCTTTGTAAAAGAAAAAAAAATGTAAAGTTAAATTACATCTTTATTATGTATTTGCAATGTGAATGTATACAAGATTCGGCAAGCCGAAGCTAGCTGAATAATTTTATGTCAACTCAGCTATTTGGATATTTTGCTAAAACATGCGGCGAACGCGCCCAAAAGCGTCTAAGACCCTATAAAGTAAATATATTCCTGTTCAGCATCAACAGCCGAGTCGATCCTAGATCTCGGAGAATATAAGAACTAGTCACCAAATATATAGACTATATAATATTATATAGACTCGATAAACACCTTACACATTTTTAGATACATTAAGTTAAAACTCGGTTTGTACATATATAAGAACATTTTCTACTCATTCTTCCAGATTTATAAATAAATGCACTCAAACATACATATATAAGCAGATACCATACACATATTAATACATGCGCAATTAAATGCATACATGCCATATCATTGCTATTTGAAAAAGAGACAGAGAGAGAGACGGCATTCTGTTTCTTTACGGAAATTCAACTAGTAAATATGTATACACGCAGTTGCCACGCAGAATGTTTCCAGAATATGTCCTGCACATGCTGCGAGCTAAACTGATTTGCAAAACTTGTTGCAGGAGTGACTAAAAATTAAATGGGATGTTTACAAGAAATATCAAACAACATTGTAGCTCTCGGTAGAAACTACGCTGCGACAGTTTTCTGTGAACCTTTTTCTTTTGTGTTACATTATACATTATGTAGTTGATATTAAGTTAATTTAATTGTATCAACAGTTCATAAATTTGAAGTCAGGAAAAGTCAACAAAAAGTGGTCTGAGTACGAGTAGCATATAATCGGAATTCCGATTATATTCTAACTATATTATATACTTTTAACCTTAAGGAGCATCTGGTGAATATTTCAGCTCTGTAGCTATTAAGACTTTTGAGATCTCGGGGTTGAAACAAGCAGACGGACGGCCATAGCTATGTCGAATCTCCTCGTCTTGCTGATCAAGAATATATATACTTATATAGTCGGGAATTCTTCATTCCGTGCGTTGGAAACTTCATTAAAAAATTAATATACATTCCCATTTCTTGTTAATGGTATAAAAAGGCTAGGTCAACTATAATGCGCATAGATGTTGGGAACGCCATTTCAAAGGTCATAGGTTTTTTAGGCAAGTGCTATCAAAAAAGTTCAAAAGTAAAAGTTATAGATCATTCAATATAATATATTGTCGTTATCTTTTGCTGCCAGGAGCCACTATACAATGGTGGTGTTGGAATGTGTGCATATTGGAAAGAGGGAGCATTTTCACAAAATACATAGCCGAGTCACCCTAATAACGTCCGCCCGTTTGTCCGTCCGTCCGTCTGACTGTGTGAACACCTAGATCTTGGAGCCTACAATATTCGTGAAGTTGACGTGAAGTTAGCGACGTACAGAAGGAAGCGCTTCCGACCATATAAAATACATATATTCTTAATCAGCTTGACAAGGGGAGAAGTCTTAAGATCTACATAGCTGAAATTTTTTACAGATGCTTCCTATATCTGAGTTTATATCATTTGGCTGCCCTAGAACCGACTGTTTCAATATAAACATAAAGTAGGATAACTTAGTTGTTTCATAGTTATGAAACTTATTGAACAAATTTTGGCAGGCATCCGTTGGATATATACGTATGGATGTATAGGAATTAAACGCTACAAAAGCGAACGTCTGCTTACCAAAATTGGTTCAGATCAGAAAACTATATGATATAGTTGTCATAGAACATTCTGATTTATAAAGAACACTAAGTATAATAAACTCATTTGTTTCTTGTGTTTGAATTAAACCGAATGTAGTGACTATATGATTATAAAGCGATTATATGGCTGCCTCAAAGCTATTTTAGTTTTCATAGAAATTTAATCAAATTTGTCCTGTATCAGGCTATTGTAGAACCCAACGTATATTTACAACAAGCTAACCCGTCGTGTCGTGTGTCAACAGCCTCCTGTTTTATTGAAGTGCTTTTTGGTATACATTTATTATACCATTCACAAAAATATATTCTGAATGTGTGCTTATTTTTCACAAACATGGCATAATTTATTTGTATTTCATTAAAACCAGGCCAAATTCGGTTTATTTGCATTTGAGGACTCTCCAAGTATGCTGACCAAATTGGAGCTGCATCAGACAATATAATTTAATATTGAAAAACGTGTCCAATAGATAAAAGTATGCATGTATTGTATCTATTAGAGGTGGTAAACAATCGATGGCACTATCGACACTATCGATGGTGGATCACTATCGACTCGGCCTATTATCGACGGTGGAGAACTATCGGCACTATCGACTCGGTCTACTACCGATGGTGATATCGAAAGTGTTGGATAGTACCACCGATGGTTCTGTTTACACATCAATGAAATAAATTGCGCGTTTTTCTTCATTTGTGGCGTCGCTTGACTTAACAAGATTATTTTGTTAACAGCAGTGAAAATATTGTTTAATTAAATTGTGCTCGATTTTGAAGAGTTTTAAATGTTTAAAACATCGAGTAGGCCAAGTTTTTAAATACTTAACTACAGTTTTTATATTGGGTACTAGCGAGGTCGCTATCGTTCGCCATCGATGGTTTTGGGAAAACTATCGACGACCATCGATTGTGCCCACCATCGATAGTTTACCACCTCTAGTATCTATCATAATATAAATATGCTTACGTATTCTGGGGTCATTCCATGATGTAGTTCGGTCAATATGATTAATAAAGTAAATATCTCCAGACTCTGTAACTGCTTGTTCCCAACCCTCCGGCAATGGGCCCACATTGCTTGCAATAGTTGAAGTACTTGGTTGTTTCGAAGTTTGCAAAATATCTTTAATAAAAAATTTATTATATTAAATTACGACTTTGGCTCAATATTTTAAGTTTAATTTATTTATATAATAGTATATATCTTACCCGGCGTTGCCAGGATTCACTTTTGGTATCTTTCCATTACTTGTTTTTTATACTCGTTTTTTATAGTAAACGAGTATATTGTATGCTTGTATGTATGTATGTAACAGGCAAAAGGAAGCTTCTAGGACCCCATAAAGTGCATGTATTCTAGATCAGCATCAGCAGCCGAGTCGAGCTAGCCATGTCCGTCTGTCCGTCCGTCCGTGTGAACACCTAGATCTCGGAGACTGTAGACAGACCCAATTTGGTATGTAGACTCCCCTTGTGGGGCGTCAGATCAAGTTTGTTTTTAAATTTTGCCATGCATCCTCGCGCCATCGCAAGACCTTATATCTTCCACAAATTGTAAAGCATTTAGGTGAAACTCGGTTTGTATATGTACAAGCACTTAATCTACAGATTTTCCGAGTTTTTTTAAGATCGGATAACAATTGTGGACAAAATCTTTAAAAAAAAACATTTTGTATGAGAACACCAAAAAAAAAAAATAAAAAGTTTTTTTTTCATACTTTTGAGTGTGTGGAATATTGAATATTTGTAGAATATTTAGGCAGACTCAAGCAGACTGTTTACGACATTGGTTTACCATGGAGCAATTGTAGCACATGTCCATTGTGACAACATCCTTGCTTCTGCAGCGGGCGGCTGTGTGCTTGAAACCCATGTATTTGTAGTATCGACTCGGTTACAGTTTCCATGCAGATTTTTCATAACTGCAGTTTTCCTACCCATACGGGCTGCAGATTCAGGGTTGCAATCCGCGTCCCTGCATAAGCGTTGCATAGGTTTTCTCGCCTCTCTGGGGATTGACGCCTTTAATTGCAGCAAAGACTGCCATGGCGATCTCCTCGCTAGTTGTCAGCTCGTCGATGTCACGCATTTCGATCTGTATGGATTTCTGCGTTACCTTGACATCGGCCTAAGCCTCCGTCCACTTTTCCAACTCCTACTTCCGTGGAAAATGTCTCTCGACTTGCTGCGGAAGCGTCTAAGACTCCATTAAGTATATACACTGCCCGACAACCGATTAGCACACATTTTACCTATCTGTTTAAAGGCAAATAACTGTAATCTTTGAATATTTTTCATGCCCTTTTTTTGTCTCTTTTATTCTTCATCAATTTTACTTATTCTGAGAGTAACTGAGTTCTGGAAGTGCACCGTTATTTTGTTTTGCTATTTTCTCGGAAGTGCGACAAAAATGAATGCATTTTTTTGCGACAGCCGATTAGCGATTAGCTGATTATTTAGTTATTGTGATCAGTTATCAATAAAATAAAGGAGTAATGGGAAAAGCAAAACCGTTGAATGAGCCTGTAAAAGGCAAAAGGGAGTGCGGTCACTCGATACTTCAAATATCAAAAAATATTAAACGCAGCCGTAAAGTTATTACCGCATACTTAAACAATGAGGAAACCTATGGAAAAAACAAGAAAGGTCGGCCCTCATCAGTAATTCCACCAACCGCCAAGCGAATTATATTGAAGCACGCATCTAATTCTCACGACCCAGCCCCTAAAATAAAAGAAAAACTGGTGTTAAAGCATGCGTTCGGATTGTACAAGTTATTTCGAATGCTGAACATATTATTTATTTATTTTATTTGAACATATTTATTTTTTAGACGCTTCGTCTAAAATTAAAAACAAACAAAAAAAAAACCTCCTCTAAACCAACTTCGAAAGATGCAACGGCTCGATTTCTGTCGATCAAATATGACCAGGACCAAGGAATGGGAGCGTGTAGTCTTTTTGGATGAGGAAAATTCAATTTGGAGGGTCCTGATGGCTATGCCTGCTACTTTCATGATCTCTGAAAGGAAGAGCATGCTCTTGATGGATTCCACAGCCGTGACGGCGGTGTCATAGAGTGGAGAGCTATTTCTTACTTTGGCACCTTAGAACTGCAATTTCTAACCAGTCGTATGAATGCCATTACGTACGAAGAAGTACTGAAAACGGCTTTTCCTGCAATCAAGGATATATTTGGAACCTTGGAATGGAAGTTCTAGCAGGATGACGCACCAATTCACACAGTCAGTATCGTAAAGTCCTGGATTGAGGGTCAGAACGTTGAATTGCTAACTTGGCCGCCTTACTCACCCGACCTGAACATTATAGAAAATATAAAATATTCAACTGAAGCTCAACTCATTGAAGCAATAAAGAGGTCCTGGTAGGCTATTTCACTCGATTACATTAAAAAATTATATGACTCCTTACCCAAGCGGATGTACGAAATCATACTTTTAAATGACAAAAAAAAATTCTTCTCAAAAGCTTTACTCGTTTTCCTGATATTAAGCTCTTAAGACGCGGATCATAGGGTGTGATCAGCATCAACAGCCGAGTCGATCTAGGTCCGTTTGACCGTCTGTCCGTCCACCTAGATCTCGGAGACTGTAAGAGCTAGAAAGACCCATTTTGGTTGTGGGGCGTCAGATCAAGTTTGCTTAAAAATTTTGCACCTCCCCATCAAACCGATTAAACCTTATATCTTCCACAAATTTTAACGCATTTGAAACTCGGTTTGTATATGTTTAAGCACATAATCTATCGATTTGCCGAAATTTGTTAAGATCAGATAATAATTGTGGACAATTCCAAATTTATATATAGCCGTAGACATTTTACTAGTCGATACCACCGCACTGTACAAATTTTATTGTAATCGGTGCAAAAATATGAAAAATTTGTATAATCGCCTATAAGAGGGGCGATGCCACGCAGATTTTCAAAAACGATATAAGGCCCTTGATCTTCCTCTTGTCTATATTGGTATACAGCTAAAATTTTATTGCAATTGGTCAGTTAGGTGCAAAGATATGAGGAATTTTTCTTATAACCTATGTGAGGGCCAAAACAATATATAGCCCTTGACCTTCTTCTGATCCATATAAGTATAGAGTAAAACTTTCATACAAAACTGACTGTCAGCCATTTTACCTGTCGTTGCCCGAACCATTTTTTTGTTGGAAGGTGTATATCGAATTTGTCAAGGGACGATTCGAATTCTGTTCCTGGAAATGCATTTGTCTGTGTTGCTGTTGTGTTGTTTTCGATGCCTAACCGCAAGCGGTTTAGTGATTTTCTTGTTGTTTTTCTTGCAAGAATGTCTGTCAACTGATGACAGTGTCATAACGATATATTTTCTACTCGATCTCGACTTTCCACGCAGATACAGTTTTCCTATACCCTATTTTCCTATTCCCTATATAGCCCTTGATCTTCCCCTGGCTGATAATAAGAAGTACCATGCCCATCACATGGAAAAAAAACAACAATGCTGTGTGCATGCGTGTGAATATGTTGAAATACGTTTTTCATTAGCAGGTAACAGCACCCCCACATGATTTTGCGTGACTTTGCGTGCTAAAAATTATTTAAAACAAGTAAGATCGCTATAGTAAAGATACTCGTACTCTACATATTTTATATTCGACACACTCGAAAGTATGCAACACTATTTGGTGTTTTTTTTTTTGGGTGGTCTCATACAAAATGTTTTCTTACGTTTTTGTCTACAAATATCATGGCTACAATTATTAATGAAATTTGGCAAATCGGTAGAATTTGACTAATATATGTATATTACATGGCTAGATAGACATGGCTAGATCGACTCAGCTGTTGATGCTGATCAAGAATATATATGGGGTTTTAGACGCTTCCTTCTGCCTGATACATACATTTGCACGAATACAATGTATTCTTTTACTCTCCTAGAGTTCGAGAATAAAAACCTCTCTTGATCAACTTCGGACATGTTCGGACATGGAGCCTCTTGAAATGGATACAAACTAAATTTGGCTCGATTTTGGATCCAAAACAAACATTTATTCATTTCGAAAAAATCGGTTATATGGGGCTATATGATCTGAATAAAATTTTGTCTGTGAAATTTGGGGCCTTCTTAAATAAATAGAAACCAAATTTGGTTGGATTTGGAGATAACACAAACATTTTGGTTCATTTTGAAAAAAATTGGTTCTATGGAGGCTATATGATGTACTTGCCCGATCTGAATAAAATTTTGTCAACAGACGTAAGGCATCTTAAAATGAATACAAACTGTATTTGGATCAATTAAGATGAAAAACAAAAATGTTTTATTCATTCCAAGAAATAAATTCTACGCAAATTTATAAGTTGTTATCTCTTGTTGTTCCCAAGATCCAGATTTTCATACATCCGGATAGACAGACGGACATGATTAGATCGGCTCGACTTGTCGTGCTGATCGAGAATATATATCTGCCTGGTACATACATTTCACAAACTTAATATACTATAGGCGCATAAAAACAGTTGCCTCCATACAACCTTTGACTTCCATTTTGACCAACGTGCAAAATGGCTTCTTATTGCTCGCCAGGCCATGAACTATAAAACTTTTAGCATCCTACCGTTTCACCTGTGCGTTGATACTAAGTCAGTCAGCACAGAGTTTTATTATTATATATTTGTAATGTCATTGGTATATAAGCTTGGGCACCCAAAAGCAAAATACCACGCAAATAAAAAGCCCAATTCTGGTAGTTCTATTTGTTAAATCTATATATATAAAACTCTTTATCCTAACTGAGTGGTTGAGCATCAACGCACAGGTCAAACGGAAAGGTGTGTTTTCAGATTGAATGCATTCATGAAGACCTCTGATCTGTATGCTGGTTGAGTTTAAGATTCATCTGCATTGGATTAGATTCAGTTTGGACAACCGTATCGTTAAGCTGACATAGAACAAAAATACTGCCACATACAAATAGTATATTGAACAACTGTTATTTCCAAATAGTTACCCATCATGTTTTTGAATACTTTTGATGTTCCTACGATTTACCCAGAAAATAAAGAGAAAAAACTACAGCCAACGGCATCTGTTGTTTTGAGGTCTGATTTCGGCTGTTCATAGTCGTGTGTATGTGAACTCTGAGAGTACATATCGCCTTCCCACAAGCTGTTCAAACGCCGTTTACTGATCCGAGCATATGCAGCTACAGGTGCAGTCTCTCCAACATCAATGGCTACCAAAACAACAACAGCAACAACAAAAGTAACCGACTTCCCAATATCTTCGGATACAGGAGCACCAACAACAGCAGAAACAGCTGTCTTGCGCCAATCGAAAGGTTTGACGTCAACATTAATGTACAGTAAACTAAAATGTTTATGACGGCTTTTTTGATATTGAAAAACAATTATCAAATAAGCATTTATAAACCAAAACATTTATAAACCAAAAATGTAATTAATATATTTTGTTACACCACTAATAGGCAGCTATTTGACAACCACTTGAAGCAAACCTATTGTCACCCATTTCCATCCTCTTTCATCGCCATAGCTTCTCTGGGATCGGCTGCTTTTGACAAACAAAGATGTAAACAAATGTATGCCACTAGAGCTTTGTCGTAAACTTATCGATCATGGTTTTGGAATCATTTCTTAGTATTCTAATATCGGCATGGGGAAGATCAAAAGCTATGCAGTGGTGTAAAAAACATATTTATCGATAAATATCGATGTATATCGGTTTCGAATAATTAGTACAATGTACTATTCAACAGTTATATATCTGCGGGAAAAAACCAAAAGTTATTAGATTTTTATCAGATGAGAGACGCTCTTGGAAGAAAAAACAGCGCTTAATAGCTAGCGGCTGCTTCTTCGTCTTCGCATGCAGTATGCATGCGTTCTAGAGATACCATACGTTTTGTTGTGCCGAGGACTTGGCATCATCTTTAGTTACCGAATCTGTTTTAAACCTAATGAGCGCCCCTATCCAACAAAAAACACATTTAAAAGTATTGCCAGGAACAGCAATACGAATCGCGTTCGCACACAAAAACTGTCGTTTGCTCTCGCTAACAACAAAAATTATAAGTGACCTGCATAAATCTGCGTGTAATTTTTTTCAAAATGACTATATAGTTTTTTACGATTTGCGGGGACGAGGGAAAACATGCCCATATTTTAAAACAAACGTGACCTGACGCTCCACAAGGAGAGTCTACATACCAAATTTGGGCTCTCTACGCTTTATAGACTCCTAGATCTAGGTGTTCATAGACGGACAGGGCTAGATCAACTCGGCTGTTGATGCTAATTAAGAACGCTTTCTTTTGCCTGTTACATATATTTGCACGAATACTATATACTCGTTTCCTCTACTAGAGTACGAGTACAAAATAAAAATTGGATACTTTTGAGTGTGTCGAAAATTAAAAATTTCTTTTGCACAGAGTCAATGCTGTCCTGGTGTTTTCTGTATTGTACACGATGCGCACTCCAAAATAGATCGGATTAGAGAAGTATACATTAATTTAGCCGGCCATCGCTTAAGAAAACCCAGAACATCCAGAGCCTTATTGACGCTAATTGAGATGTGTGTGTAAGTCGAATTTTAATTTAGGGTCTAAAATAACACCCAAGTCATCAAATGATGAAATTATAGAAGATAGGACAAAAAATTATAAAATTGTTTTGGGTCCGGGGAAAATTGTACCCTACAGCGAAGCAAATATGCTTTATGACAGTGAACCTTGAACGAGCAGTAATATAACGCGAATAGACCGAGGACCTTCCAGAGATCTTAAACTTCATAAATAGTCGAGAGATTTGATATTTTTAAAATTAGACAGCAGTGGAGTAAAACAAGGAGGCTTATTAAGCCTAAAAGGACTACTGAACGGAACCAAATCCTTAAAAATGGAATAAAGAATTTTGTAGAATAAGTCTACCGCACTGTCCATATCTGTACAAGTGTACAAGATGCAGATACCACAGGAATTTAAATATCTATAGTAACGTGTAAGGATGGGTGAAATGGGTCTTTAGGAAGCAAAAGAGGACTGACTCTTGACTGACTTTCGACGGTTGTTTTTTTTTAATCTTTCGTATTGTGATAATTTTTGCGTTCGTGTATCAACTTCTAAGTTGTCTAAAAGATTTCTTTTATTGAGCTTTATTTCGGGGTTCGGTTTTAACGCAAACCTTTAAGTCCATTTGATAAAACAGCTTTAAATTGTTTTTGTTATTGTGCAAATAAATCCAAAACCTGAGCTATAAGCATAAGCAAACAAGTGCAACAATTCTAATACTCTCTTTGCGCTGTATGTTGTTTTTCTTTGTGCTTGCGTGTCTGTTTCAAATCCGTTTTATTGCTGCCAGCTACATAGTGAGAAATTAAATCATTCCTATTTATCATTTTTAGTTATTTCGCTGTATTGCATTTGCTTTTTATTGTGTCGTTTCGTTTAGCTGACGAAAGCCAGTGTGGAGGGTCTTAAAGCCGTCCTTTGCGTTCCTTATAAATATACTCGGCTTCAGCTTGTCGGCAGGACTTACACTTAAATTTGAATCCCTTAACGTTGTTGAGATAATCAGCGGCACTTGTTCGGAAATAATTGGCATTATCGCATAAATAGCAGATCCAGAGTGGCTCATTTGAGTATACTTTGATTGGGCACGATATTTTATAACAGGACGACATTAGGAGCGCAAATGAATATGCAGATAAACACTAAATTTCTTTTGGGCCCTTTAATTACACAGAACTACGAAACAGTTACAACACAAATACAGATAAACAATTAAGCAATGCTTGCGCAAAACAGCGAATAGACGAAGGCGAGACATAATTTCGGAAATTAATCGGAAAATTACTTAAGCAAAAAAAATTTAATCAAAGCGTCCGACTTATGCAAGAGTAAGGGAGCGGGTTTGACACAGTTCAGATTGAAACATTTCACGAATATTTCCAGTGTGTTTTTCATCTATGTAACCGATGATTGTGAACCAACTTGTAATTAAGAAGTCCAATCCTTTCCGATCTTTTCGGTTCGAACGCAACGCAATGTATTGCATTACTGCCCCAACCGCCGACGCCGTTGCTGTCGGCAGAGACACATCGGACCTCGCATTTCCAACGGCCCGAGCTTCGAAAGCTGCGATTTCAAGCCTTGCTAAATTTTGTGTATGAATCGCACATATGAAATTAATTCTTTATGTGTTAGGGTTTTCGAAAACATTAGAGCATCATAGACGCCATAGTCAGAACCCTCGATGTGACGAACGCCTTCAACTCAGTAAACAGTACCAAATTTCTACATGCTCTGATTTCTAGATCGATAGCTTTTTAGCAATCGCATCCTACTTTATGAAACAAGTGTATAAATATGACCCATCAGAATTGAAGAATGCTTTCGTTAAGGCTAACTAAATCAGCCTTTTGAGATGGATATGTTCTAGCTGACAAGTTAGAATATGCAGGCATCGCAGGAATATGAATATCCAGTGTAACGAAAGATGAATCGGGTCTTCAGAAAGCAAAAGCGGACTATCACTTGAGATAACTGTAATGGAAGGGTGAGAAACAAATATCAAATCAAGTAAGCGGTTTGATTTAATGAGTTTACTACAAAATTAACTTGTGGTTAGGGCAATTCATATAAGCCGTCAAAAACTCATATTGTCTAGTAGGTTTCAAGCCTTAAGAGTCGATCAAAGGGGACCAGAAGATTTCACTGACGTTGACATCACCAAAAACCAACAATTGATCAGTATCAGAAGGCATCTAATAGGATTATGGAGATTTAAGTAAACATAAATATTGGTGAATTGGTTCCGACAGAAGGCCGGAAACAACAACAATCTGTAAGCCAGCACCCTAAAATATCTGGTTTTAACCAAGTTTCAATAAATGTTAATATGTGAAAAACAAAAGATAGGGTATCAGTGAAAAGTTTAGCATTTTAGATTTAAGGCCTCTTACATTTTGGTGGGCATTCGATATGGATTGTGCGGCAGCGGGGAGTCTAACCGATTTCTAGTTCCTACCATAAGCTCCTCTACGACTAGATGCTCAGGCCAGAATCTTTTTTCAGATTGTGTCAAAGCAGTCATCCGGAACACCTATTCTAAAAGAATCTATATTGCGTATGACATTGAACCTTTGGTATGCTAATAAGAGTTTGAGCGGCGAAAGCAGAAAATTCTCTGCTGTGGGGATTGGTCTGCAAATCAGAAGGCGCGGCACTAGAAGAGTTGACAGGCCGGAGGGCCCATTGCTCTCCCATACTTGGCAGTATTAGCTGTACGGGCAGGTGACTATAACTATCAAACGGACTAGGAGTACGAAAGATAGAAATTGGAGTAGTTGGCTCAGGAGTTTTTTGCACTTTATCGACAGGGTCGGTACAGTCTTCATCCAGACCAGATCTACTCAAATCGTTTACTTTCTTACGCTTTAGAGACTCTATATTAAGAGATCTGAAATTCGATTCGAGCATCGAGAATGTTCGTCAATTGCTTTTCGTAAAAACGAACGAAACTCGGCTTCAGCAGGTCGACATGGACTCGCTTTTTAACTTCAAACTTGGTTATTTATTAAATTATCACTCACACGGACACTGACAATAGCACATTTGTAGTCAATGATGTTATCATAAAGCCAATAAAAAACCCTGTGATCGATAGAAGTTGCCTTGCAAGGGCAATCTTTTCGTAGCAAACCGACATTGCCATTGAGAACACAAAATTATTAAACTATAGGAATTATAAATTTCTCACTGGGTGGCTGGTACAGACAAAATATACAAACAAAATGAGTAACGACATAAAAACAACACAAGAAATATAGCAATAGCTGAGAACACAACGGTAAGCAACGGTAAGCAAACAGTAAGTTAAAAATAGCCTAGAGATCACAAGCGCCACCAAAACAGCACACTGCACAAGCGCCAATGGGATAAGCAAAAAAAAAAAAAAAAGAAATAGGCAAACTATGCTATGCTATGCTTAAGCTTAGTTTAAGGATTTATTTACAAAAAAAAAAAAAACAAGTGCAGTTTTAAATAAAAACTCTTAAAGGAAAAACACTTAAAGTAAAGCACAATAAAAGACATCTGGAACATAACTTAAAAATTCATAAGCGAACGCAAAAATTAGCACAATACGGGAAATTGAGAAAAAAAAAACAGCCGTCTTGAGCGAAAGCCAGAGAGGAGTCTTCCAATATTCTCTTACAACCATGATTACTATAGCCAACATATAAAAACGAAAAGAAATAACTCGCTTGTGCGAGAAGTGAGGCAGCCCTAAATATCGTGTCTCTCAGTTGCCACGTGAAGCTATGTTCAACATAAGTGCAAGAAATGTTAAGTTAAATTACACCATGTTATATATTTACAATATGAATGATATAAGCTTTGGGAAGCCGAAACTAACCTTCCTTCCTTATGTTTTGTATTCGAATTAAACCAAGTTCGGTAGTACATGTCAGTCTTGAAAGACTCCACGTGTGCTGACTGAATTTGACTGGAACGGGTAACTAAGTTTCTATTTTTATTATAGTACTAATATCTGCGAGGGTATGTAAGCTTCAGATGCCCTAAGTTAGCCTTCCTCTCTTGTTTAATGCTGATATGCAAAATAGTGTCGCTAAATTCTAATAAATCATAAGCACACACCATTAATCATATGTGTGACTATGGGCTAACAACGTTCGCATTTGGCTTGAACTGTGCTGCATTCCTGTTCTAGAACCCCTTGCAAGTGAAGTCCTAAAGAAATTCATGTATATAGATGACTTTCTGACAGCCGTGTCTACGACAAGTCAAATTCGAAATGCAATTAACTCAGACGGTTTTTCTTTGCGAAAGACGATTGCCCAAAGATATCCTAAGTGACTACTTACTAGTTGCTGAGTTCCTAGAGGTTGATGAGGCTAGCACGGCAAAAACACTAGGAATTCGATGGAAGGCCACGCCCGACAAATTTTATTTTGTTCTTTCAGAGTTAGAGCAAAAGCCGAATCCTACGAATCGTGACGCCCAGTCACAAATTTAAAAACTTTTCGATCCAGCAGGTTGGCTAGCTCCGTTCATTGTTCGTGATAAGCTTTTCTAGCAAGAAATAAGCTTAAGGAAGATTGATTGGGACGAATCACTTACTAGTGACCTCCTCAAACAATGGTAAGAATTTCTTTTAAGTTACCCTCTTCTTAACTGATTTCGTATCCTTCTATGGATAAAAATTTGCTCAAAAGCAAAAGTTCAACTGCACGGCTTCTGTGATGCATCACAACCAGCTTCTATATATATACGCATTAATCATGAAACATCAAACCATTAAGATATCTCTGATAGGATCTCCAGAATTGGGCAAGTCAGCAACAAGAGTAACTGGCACCACGTTCGATCTGAGGACAACCTAGCCAATTTAGTTAGATCGCTTCGAAGGATTTAGCGGAAAGCACCTTGAGGTGGTGTGGATCATTCCAGTATAGAGCTGTATCCGTCATATTAATCATTTCTTGACTGAAATGGTCATGAGAGCTGTGTAATCGCCTCCGTGTAAGAACCTCCGAGTGTTTAAGTTAGAAGGAAAAGAATCAAATTCTAGCTTCATATTTATGACATCTAGAGCTATTCACTCATAGTATTGCTATTGACGGTGGAAACCAGTTAATCATCTGCCGTTTTCGGGCTAAATACTGGTAAAGGGCTAAATACTGGTAAATGCCATTATCCATTCATGCAAGATTTGCGTAATCCATTAGAAAAAGCACCAAACACAACTTATGGGTGCCCTGCTCAGAGGGTGTGATACCTTTTCCAGGCCTTTTACTCATTCATGCATTGACTTCGCTGCCCCCTTCGATATCTAAAATTATACTGGCCGAGCCTGTCGTATAACAAAGGCGTCTTCGTATGATCTTATAACCGACACTTTCCTGGCCGCATTTTCTCGGTTCCTGGCCAGAAAAGGGGGTTAATTTGTGGTCCAATCAGATAACGGCAAAACCTTTATATGTCTCAAGGGTCATCCACAATGAGGTTCTATTATATGTACCTACAGGATAAAAACTTGTAGCATTTCATTCTATCCGGTGCTCCTGAAAAGTGTGGGTATGCTCGCCTTCCTTTTACCAACATCTACCTCCTACATTGCCCATTCAATTTAGTGAGTGAGTGAACAGAACTTAAGCCTATGCAAGTATGTACAGCATGTTAATAATATGAACAGGTACATCTATAAAAACTAGATACACCAAATGTGAAATATCAAAAAAGAGGTTTGCTGCAAGTTTATATTTTGATATCATTACATGAATATGGTACGATTTTGGCAACTAATGTCAAAACAAAAACATTTTTTTTTATAAATATATTCCTTTGAGAAAACTTTATATTATTTTTATTTTTTGTGTATCGTTAGAATGAATCCATAAAAAAATTAATACTTATTAATTTTTATATCTGTTAGCAAGTGGGACACAAAAAAATCATATACTCTCGTTGGCTTGAAATTGTAGGGTATGCTTGTTGAGTATGTGCTTTTTTTCTATTGGTGTATATGGTTTTAAGATTTTGTGGGGTTTTGCGCGGAGAGCAGAGCTTAAGGGCATCCGCTGTGGTGAGTTTTACTCGCTTACTCATGGAAAAAAGAGGCGAGCGTACTCGGTCTTTAATGATAGATCTGTATGTGCAGATCGTGTCAAATTACACAAATATGTTATGCAGCTCTTGATGAATGATCTATGTGATCCTTTGCATGAGAAATGGTAAATGTTAGAAACAATTTCCGAAAATTGAATCTAGGCGACACCCAAATTGTATCTCACCCACTTTTTTTTTATAGATTTGGAGGCCCAGATGAGAAAAAAAAAACAAAATATTTTTAAGGAATGTTTCAAATCTAGTATTCTTTTAAACTTTTCAGAGGTGCGCTAGCAATTTTTTCCATTACTAGAGAATGACACAATCGGTTTAACAGCTTTACTTTTACTTAAAGTCAATGAATAGCGAATAGGACTCCAGAACTAAAAATGCTTTATGACGTATAAAAACTTATTAATATATCTATTGATCTTCCATACACTTTTATACTTGGACTCTAGTAAAGTAAACGAGTATATTGTATTCGTGCTAATGCATGTAACAGGCAGAAGGAAGCGTCTAAGACCCCATAAAGTATATATATACTTGATCAGCATTAACAGCCGAGTCGATCTAGCCATGTCCATCTGTCAGTCCGTATGAACACCTAAATCTCGGAGACTATAAGAGCTAGACAAACCCAATTTGGTATGTAGACTCCACTTGTGGGACGTCCGGTAAAGTTTGTTTTTAAATTTTGCCACGCCCCTCCGCCCCCGCAAAAGCCAAAACCTTTTATCTTCCACAAATCTTAACGCATTTAGTTGAAACTCGGTTTGTATATGCACATAATATAAGTTTGTTAACATCGGATAATAATTGTAGAAAAAATCGTAAAAAAAACATTTTGTATGAAAACAAGCCACCCAAAAAAAAGGTGTTTTCATTTTTTTGAGTGTGTCGAGTATTGAATAAATGCAGAGTACGAGTATCTTATAGTCGGAATATCGACTATAGCGTTCTTACTTGGCAGCTTTTTAATTTTGAATTAAGAAAAGGTTTTTTTTGTTTTTGGTATTTTTTTCGATATTTCGACTTCAGATACGGATATCTAATGTCCGTAGAGTTGATCATGACCATGGCGTGAATCATGACATTAGAGGTAATGATAACCTTAAAAATAATCATATAGACATCCATAGAGACAGAGGAAGTGGAGTTGAAGGTGGCCATAGAGTTGATAATGACCTTAGCTTAGTTGATAACAAACGTCAAGTTGAAGATATCTATAAAGTTGGTGTTGACCGTAGATTGTAGGATTAAATGAGTGTAGAGTTATGATGGGCATTGAGTGGAGGACAATCGTAGAGTTGATGACCATGGAACTGACAATGACCGTAGAGTTAAGAAATTCGATACAGTTGGTATTCAATCTATCGATAGGATCCAATGGCGCCAAGATATATTAGTTTATCTACTATAATAAATAAAGAAGCATCAGTTTATAGCTCAATTATTGCTGCTGTTATTGTTTTTGTTATTGCTGCTAATATTGTAAGCTTGATATTCGTGTATGTTAGGGGAGTCTGGATACTACATTTGGTGACCAGTTCTAGGTTTTCATATGGGCAGGCGTCTATATGCGATTTACAATAAAAACAGTGCACAAAACTTTTTTGTTTTGTACCTGAATCGAAACAAATTTACGTGTTAGATTTAGAAGCCTCCGGACAACCATATCTTATACTTTCTATATGAGATACCCAATACCAATATGTAAAGATAGGGGAGTTCCCTCTCGAAAAGTTATCATCAAAAAACCATGAAATAGATTGGCGATCCTCACAGCAGTTGGGTCTACGTCCCGGGATCGACGTGGAATATTCCCGCGCAAGGACTGCTACTCTACGAGTACGGGAGGAACTGCCACCCCAAATCGTTGTATGTTGGTGTGTGCGCGCATTTATATGCACAAGCAAGCAAAGAAGGTGGCTATAATTGGTTTTTGATTGCCAATTAATAATTTTGATATGCTGAGGCTATAGCGCTGGCCGCTTGCGCCTACTATACAGATACTTACGCTTGATTTACGTATCTCAAGTAAATAACAATTAATAATACGAAATACTCTGCTTTTAAATATTTATTTATTGATTGAAATAAATTTGTAAAAACAAGTATATAATCAGACTAAAATAAAAAATAAACAAGAATAAAATAAATTATTGTAAAATAAAAAATAAACAAAAAGGAAATGAAACAAAATAAATAAAGTACAATAAAACAAAATCGACAACTTAAACAATGACTTTTATTTTATTTTTTAATATTACAAAATAATAAAACTTTAATAAATTTTGTATATTGTACTTATAGTTTTATTATGTATGTGCAGAATCAAGTTCACTATCGGTTAATTTGATAAGTAATACCCATCATAGTTATCAAATAGCAAACCTAGAATGTATTTTAATGCCAAAAATGTTTAATAAAGCTTATCAAAATGTTCACTGCAAGCTGCATTGCAATTATAAGTCTTTTGCTATAAAATAACTTTAAATTGACACAAATGTTAAACATAAATTTTACATATATACTCTTAATTTTTAATAACATTATTTCATTTTTATAAATACTATTAATTATGCGATAATTACTTTTTTATGTTTTTTTCCTTTTTGTAATAGAACGTTTTAAAGGCGACGATTGCTTGCTCATCGAAAAACTTTGCCTTTTTCGAAGTAATATTAAAGTAATTTAAATTTATTTGCTTCACGACTAAGTGCATAAAGTAAAGACTTTAAAAAATTGTATTATATTAAATAATATTATAACATCAGATGGAAAAGTCAGCTGGAATGTAAATAAAAATATATATCAAACTGATCAGCAATCCAACATTACTTGAATGATGCCCAAATTAACTGAAGCCCATTAAGAGCCAAGTTAATTTGACAAGATTAAGTAATACTTGCTGTGCAACAATTTGTCGAAATTTACGGCAGATGCCATTGAGGTGTGTTCATCGGCACAGATTTTTAATAAATGAAATTTGAAGAACTTGAAAATTTGTTTGACAATTTAATGATGCATTTCATTTGCTAAATTGCAAATCATATATCAAGAGTTAAAGCGACCATAGACCAAATTACGTCACAGAAAATTTAAATAATTTTACTCGTACACTAGTAGAGAAAACGAGTACATTGTATTCGTGTAAATGTATGCAACAGGCAGAAGGAGGCGTTTCCGATCCCATAAAGCCGTCGGTATGAATACCTAGATCTCAGAGACTATACGAGCCACATTAGGTATGTAGACTCCCCTCGTGTTTCGCCAGATAGTTGGTTTTACGATTTTTTACGATTTTGTCTTCAATTATTATCCGATCTTAACAAAACTCGGTATAACAGTAGATTATGTGCTTATACTTATACAAATACGTTACAATTTTTGGAAGACATGGTTTTGCAGTTTGCGGGGGCGGGATGGGGCAGTAGGCGCGTGGCAAAATTTTAAAATAAGCTTGATCTGACGCCCCACAAGGGGAGTCTACATACCAAAATGGGTCTCTCTAGTTTTTACAGACCGAGATCTAGGTTTTCACACGGACGAAAGGACGGACTGACGGACATGGCTACATCGACTCGGCTTTTGTTGCTGAATAAATACTTTATGAGGTCTTAGACGCTCCCTTTGAATGTTACATACATTTGCACGAACACAATATACTCATTTACTCTACTAGAGTTCGAGTATAAAAATGTAATTTAAAGCGAGAAATGCAAGCTCTCATTATTTTCGCCACATTGCCGAATGTTTAAGTACGAATTATGTACTATCACTTAGCATTTAAGATAATGTCAATATAATATTTTCATGCGCTTACTTATACACCCCACCGTTTCTGCTGACGTTGGCAATATGTTCAGGAATGAACAACTGTTAATTGAGTTATATACAAATAGATGTTAAAACCTATGCAAAACGATATAAGTAAAGTTTCAAACCTATGAAATATATTATCAAAGTTTAAAACCTAAAAAATATACAGTCCACGCAATTGAAGAAATATATATACATATATACGAACAGAAACATAAGTACATACCATGAATGCTATATCCATCGAAAAGCTATTTTAAGCCTGTTAATTTTAATACTCTTTTTTTTGATTAATAAATAAATATTTCGTATTATTAATAAATATTTGCTTGCGACACGTAAGCCATATCAAAATTATTAATTGGCAATGAAAAACCAATTGTGGGTGGCTGCTTGATTGTGCATATACACACACGCACACCATACGAAGAAGGCAATGGCTGCGCTGCCGTCGTCGCTGAGTTCTGATAAGAGAGACCGCTTGTAAAAAAAAAAAAAAAACGCCGCCCTTCCAAAAGGAAGAAATAGTTTAAAAAGATACCAATGTCTCAATACAAATAGTATCACAGTTCACATTACGCTGTGTGTGTGAGAGGGAGGGAATATTTTACGAATTCTTTCATAATGAAAACAGCCAAATGCTATCTCTCTCTAACCTACAAAACAAATGCATGTGAATGCTCAATGTATTTATGTATGTGTGTATATTTGTATAATTAAACATAAGTTTGTATGTATAAGTGAATGTATATATGGGCGTGCAGCTAAAATTGATCAGGATCGAGCTACAAAGCTGTCCCTTCTTATTAAAGTATACATATCTGCAAGGGTATGTAAGCTTTGGGTACCAGAAGTTAGCTTTCCTTGCTTGTTATACCCTTGCAGAGGGTATTATAGATTTGTCACGATATTTGTAAAGCATAAATCTCGCATCTCCGACCCCATAAAGTATATGTATAATTGATCAGTATGACAAGCCGAGTCAATATAGCCATTTAAGTCTGCTTCTATGCGAACTTGTCTCTGTTTTAAAGCTCTCGACTCCTTATTTTTTCCATAGGCATCTTTCTGCTGTACGCTGCTCATATGTAAAAATCGTAAAGATCAGACCGCTATATCACATATAACCCCATATAATGGACCGACTTGGAATTTTTTATTTATTTATTTTTTTTTTTTTTGCACGAACACATATTTATTATCATATTCTTTGCATTCATATAAACTACTATAAGGGAAATAAAAAGCAAAGCGTGTGGGACTCATATGACACAGTATTATGTACAACAAATAATAAAGATGCCCAACAAATTAACTAAAACAATGTTTCAATTCCGAACTCAAAAATGCTTACAAAAGTCCAGATTCTTGCACAGTTATGATTTCTTATGGGTGAATGTGTCAAAGCCATATTTACCATGGTAAGAACCCATGACGCTCATGCCCACACCTCAAAAACACAGTACGTCAACGGCATAATGCATGATCGTATTATTCACACACAATATGCTCGATTGTGTGCCATTAATGAAAAGATTTTGAACTTTGTGAAAATACATAGCACGAGCGGATTCTCTCTGGCATTGATGGAGTTAGTCGCAAGGTGGGCCAAATATTTCCTCCTCCATAATTGGATCGTTTAGCTTTACATCGACTAGGATGGTTGGCTCACTAAAACGTTCACTGGTATCATATTTGCCGCCTAGGGCAATCCGTCCCGATTTCAACAGTCCTAACAGACGTTGGAAATTGTTCTGATTGATAGTACGGCTAAGATCTGGGCTGCTTTGTATGTTGTCGCCATACCACTCCTTGAGCACATCCTTGCCTTCGCTTATGAATTTCTCTTGCATCTCCTTGGGGCAAAGTATATAGTCCGGAGCAATGCAGGTCTGGTCACAGTTGATCAGTTTGCTCCACAATATACGCTTGGCGACTGTGAGCTCCTCCACGGATTTGGCCATTTAGCAGGCACTCTTGCCACCCACTTCCAATGTTGTGGCTGTCACAGGAGAACACTCATTAACCAAATATTTGGGTAAGATCTCGGCAATAAACTTAGCACAATTGGCTGCAATCTCACTTAGCTTAATCACGACACACTTGCCAGCGGCGATAGCGGCGGCCACCGGTAATAGGCAGCAGCTGCTGATAACCAAAATAACAAAACCGCCAATAACCAAAACCACACCGAAGAGATCATTGAAAATTTACGCATCATAAGATTGACAAACGATTTTCTGTGCTTCTCCGGAGTAGTAAGTGCCTAATATCATTATTCTTCATGAATTCCGTTGCCGCAATCAAGCTGTCCTGCTTGGGACGATGCAAATCTGCATCCAAGGAGCTAATAATCTCATTCTCATGATCCTCATAGTAGCGCAGGAGATTCTCCAATTGCTTGCGTCTAAAACTAACGTTCATGTCGAAAGGCGAAACGAGCACTTTGCAATGTATCATCGAAATTAGCCGTTATTATGTAAGGTTGCTGTTGTTGCTGTGATTGGGGACAGTTGCTTAGCTTACCGTTTTTTTTTTTTATTGCGCTTGTCAAACATGAACAAATGCGAGCAACAACAATACAAAAACCATTGATGGTAACGGTACGGAGATTTCATGTTTAATTTTTAAAATTCTTTAAACTCGTTTCGAAACAAAAACAACGTAGAAACGATAAGACGCTAAAATATCTTAGAAAGGTGGGAAAAACATTCCTCATTAACTCTTAGTACGCACAACTATTTTGTTGTTCATTAGAATTGAACCAAATTTAGTTGATATCACGTGTACTGACCAAATTTCATTCCATCTAGATATGATCACTTTTTCATATAGCTCTCATATAACTGACCGATTCGGAATGAACTCTTATATACCGGATTTTTTTTCGTTTCTTACCCAAATTAAAACAAATTTGGAAAGTGTCAGTCTTAGAAGCCTCCACGTATGCTGACCGAATTTCAACCGAATCTTCAAGGGTACGTAAGCTGCGGTTACTAGCCTTCCTTTCCCATTTTTTTTAGTTCTAATTTTCTTTTCCCAAAATTTTTCTCTGCTACAGTGTGAAAGGCAAGGGCGAGAGAAACAAATCTTCGTGATTTTTCGTGACGAACACGCACATTCCGGAAGGAAGGAAGCCAATAGATCTAATTTTAAAAGCTTGCTAAATATAAAGTAGACTCTATATATAAGACCTTTTGCTGTGAATGCCCGAACAACACAAAGGTCAAACGGTAATAACTAGGACTCTGAAATTTTCACACAAGGGTATGACGCACAGTTGTCGAAGTGACTAATCTAGATTGAATACAATTACATTTTAAACTTTCAAATCCCGCCGATATTTTTTGTTATCTAGATAACTTAAACAGGTATATTGTATTAATGTAATAACATAATCAGCATCGACAGCTGAGTCGATCTAGCCCTGTCCTTCCCTCTGCCTGTCCGTATGATCACTTAGATTTTGGAGACTATAAGAGCTAGGGTTAAAAAATGTTGCCTGTAGACTTCGCTAGTGTACATGCAGATCAAGTTTGTTTAATAATTTTTGTCACCCTATAAAATATAAGAACGCCATAGTCGAAATTCCGATGATAAGATACTCGTACTCACCATTAATTTCATTTGACACACTCTCAAAAGAATGCAACATTTTATGGTTATTATTTTTTCCTTTGGTGGTTGGGAGCTTCCATACAAAATGTTTTTGCAAATTTGGCCACAAACATTCGATCACTAAGACCGGTAGATAATGTGCTTTTACCCAGTTTCAAGTAAATGTGCCAAAAACTTATTTTAAAGCAATCTTGATCTGCCTATATACTCGGAGAATTAATGCGAGCTAAATTTTTCATTTTGACGGCTGTAAAGTGGGTCAAAATTGAGGTAGAGAAGAATCTATATAAACTGCCTAGTAAGTTTAAGCACAGGGGCAGCAGATGGGACAAAAACACAAACAAAAGAAATAAGAACTCTATAGTCGATATTATATTATTATTATACCGCACTGAGCAAACTTGATCTGACGCCCGATAGGGGGAGTCTACATACCAAATTTGGTGACTATAGCTCTTATAGTCGCCTAGATCTAGGTGTTCATATGAATGGACAGACGGACATGGGCAGATCGACTCAGCTGTTGATGCTGATTAAGTATATATATGCTTTATGAGGTCGGAAACGCTTCCATTTGCCTGTTACATACATTTGCACGAATACAATATACTCGTTTACTCTACTAGAGTACGAGTGTAGGAAGACAGATTGATGTGATTTTGCTTACCATTTTGTTTAATCCTCTCTGCAATAACGCGTTGTTGTTGTTGTTGGCGAAATTGTAGTCTTGGATCTTCCCATTGTGTCGTTTTGGTTGTATGGCTGTAAAATAATGGCAACGAATTATATAAGTTCGAGGCAGTTTTCCATCCTAATGGGAAAGTTTGAATAAATTTATTTATGCAATAGCTGTAAACCTTGTTGTTTTTTTTTAAGAATAGATTGATGGTTCCTTATCTTTGCAGCTAAAGTCTATTTAGATGAGAAGCAAAAAAGTATTGCTGGATATCGGTGAGCCCAGATGCAAATGACCCAAACTGCTCGTCTTATATGACGCGGCCAACTGAATGGATTCGCATTGAAGGCTCCTACTAGCTGCATACTGGTCCTTGGAGCAAGGACGTTGCCAAATTCCGATTAAGGGCACTCCAAACCTCTAATCATTTCATAGATTTCATAGCAAACATTAATTCTTGGTTACAAAAAGCAGTCGTATATACTTATATACATTTTCTTCATTTTATAATCGCTATTCACAATATAGGTAACTAGAAATAAATGAAAATAAATAGCAAAATTTCTTATTTATGGGTATGCGAATAAGTCTACTAGCATCAGAAACTCCCAGGAGCTGGAAGCATGACCCCTCAGCTTTTAAACGCAATGATAGGCTGGCCTAACCTGTCTCCAGATTTGTAGCTGCGCTGAAAGGTCCTGAGGATGTAAAGGACGCTGCGGAGCAGCTGTAAGCAATCCAAGGGACGCTGCTCTTGTCGCATCGGACTATATACTGAGCCTTATCTCCAGATAGCATCGCACAATCACGATCAGTTCCATCTCGGAGGTGCTGCTGATCCTCTCCATAGGAATGAACCCTTGACCCAAGAATCGACAGAATATACAGGCGAAAGTCAAGTCGAGTAAGGAAGGTGCTGGCCATAGACAAGCCTGATGCTACAAGATGCTAGAAGCTGTCACGCCAGATTATAAATCCAAATACACTTTCTGGGAAGTCACCAAAAGATTTAAACGACGAGTGGCTCCAAGGTTTCTTATCAGATGCTCAAAACTGGTAATGCCCCTGGCCATGATGATATCGACAACAAAAGCATCTATATCTTGCCGGCTAAAACACTAATGTTTCTAGTCCTGCTCTGCAACGCAGCGTTGAACCTAGAATTTTTAACGCGCGTAACAAAGCGGCCAATGTGCTTTCGGCAAAATAAATGAGTGAAAAAACCGTTTGGGGTTTTGTTTTCTCAGCTGTCATTGAAAAACTTTTGGGCTCAGTCGGATACCGTGGTATCAGCCGCATCTCATTGTATTTGAAAACAGCACAAATTGATAACAAAAACCAAAAATTTAAGCTAGGCTGACTTTACAGCTGTTTCATGACCTAATAGAGCCAATAATCTAAAGTCTTGCTGCTTAACAACTTAATCTTATGTCAAGCTACCTAATTATTTCAAAACTCGAACCCAACGTAAATTCCAATTGTGAAACGACTGAAAATGCAGAAGATTATCTTGTGGCTAATTGTCTTCAAATTTGCAAAATTGGGGTGCTGCATTTGACAAATATTTGGTCGGTCTATGTCATGTATATTTTGAAATTAATTTTTTGTAATGTTTGAACTGTTTGGGTTAGCGGGCATAAGTGAAAAACGTGAGTGAAAAAATGTTTGGGTTTTAGTTTTCTCAGCTGCCATTGAAATACATCTTACAGTATTTGACAATAGCGCAAACTGATAACAAAAACCAAAAATTGAAGCTAGGCGGACTTTATAGGCTGTTTCATGACCTGCCAGAGTATATCATCAGAAGTCTTGCTGCTTAATAACTTAATTTTATGTAAGGCTTCCTAATCATTTCAATACTGGAACCCAACGTGAAGTCCAATTGTGAAACGACAGCTTAACGCGTTCGAAACACAACGCGTTGGAAGCGTAACGCGTTCCTGGCATCAGATGAAGTCATTTTAACATATCCTGACTTCAAGAAGCCATTTGATCGATATGATAACGACAGATGTCTCCCATTACGGAATTGAGGCCCTGCTACCACAGGGTGGCATGCCGATCACAACGATTTCAAGATCATTAAGAAATAACGAAATGCACTATGCCACTAACGAAAAAGAGTTATTGAAATAACGTTGGCTTTAAGCAAATTACAACAATACCTCTATGACACTACGGATATAAACATTTATACCGACCACCAGCCATTAACATTTGCAGTCTCGGTTAGGAACGCGAAGATTAGACGTTGGAAGGTTTTTATCGATGAGCAGAACGCAATCGACTACAAACAGAACGCCATACACTACAAACTTGGAAAGGAAAACTTCATCGCTGACGCAATGTCACGACAGAATGTGAATGCACTACAAGATGCGTCTCATTCAGATGCGGCCACAGTACATAGCGAGCGTTCACTGACCTACACGGTCGAAACAAACGAGAAACCGCTCAACTGGTTCAGAAACCAAACCATTTCAGAAAAAATGCGCTTCCCATTGATGCGGAAGTTCATAACCTTCACTTTGTCGATAAATATAGCGAAAGGTCTGGACTTCCTGGGCAGTGCTTTGAAAGTCATCACTGGCACACCTGACGCGGAAGACTTGACCAGAATCAAGACAACGGAGAAAAAACTCACAGTATCAAACAACACCAAAGTCGGAGACCAAATCAATAGTCTAACAGACACCGTTGACAAAACAATTAAAGAGGCAAGAAAAGAGCACTTTTCGAACATTTTCTGTCAAGATTTAGAATCATGATCGCTGAAATTCAGCATTCAATGCTTGCCATAACGCTCGCTAAAGTTAATGTGTTTCATTTTATCATAATATATTCTGTAGTTAAATTTTTGTGTAGGAAAATCATAGTTTTTCCTGCTAGTAACGACGGCTTAATGCTTGAGCTCAAAGGCAACATCATCGCAGAAAGCGTCCACCGAAAAAAAAAAAAACTACTCATCCCTCCCAATGGTGGTTGCGGATAAACGAGTCATCGTCATCAACGGCAGCACTGCTAAAGTAGGGCTGGACCAACAACTGGAAATGGAGCCCAACGGTCCCAAGTCCACTAGCCTGATTTGATCGAGATCGGACCACTATATATTATATCATATATCACCAATATAACCGCTTGTTACGGAATGAACACTTCGGAGCATAACTTTCCGTTTTTCATCCAACTCAAAGCAAATTCGGATTGTATCCATTTGAGAAGGCCCCACGTTATGGTCTGATCTGATCAAGATTGGATAGATCAAGATAGCTCCCTAAAAGCGCGATTGTTACGGAATGAACAAATCAAGCTATATTCGGTTTGTATCCATTTGAGGGGGACCACGTTCAATGTCATTGAAAAACTTTTGGGCTCAGTCGGATACCGTGGTATCAGCCGCATCTCATTGTATTTGAAAACAGCACAAATTGATAACAAAAACCAAAAATTTAAGCTAGGCTGATTTTACAGCTGTTTCATAACCTGATAGAGTCAATCATCTAAAGTCTTGCTGCTTAACAATCTTATGTCAGGCTACCTAATCATTTCAAAACTGGAACCCAACGTGAAACGACAGCGTAACGCGTTCGAAAGGATGAGCAACATCGTAGCATCAGATATGATACCGACAGATGTCTCCCATTACAGAATTGAGGCCCTACTGTCACATGGTGGCAGGCCGATCACAATGATTTCAGCATCATTAAAAAATAGTGAAATGTACTATGCCACTAACGAAAAAGAGTTATTGGACATAGTGTGGACTTTCAACATTTATACCGACCACCAGCCATTAACATTTGCAGTCTCGGATAGGAACGCGAAGATTAAACGTTGGAAGGTTTTTATCGATGAGCACAACGCCAAACTACACTACAAACTTGGAAAGAAAAACGTCGTCGCTGACGCCTTGTCACGACAGAATGTGAATGCACTACAAGATGGCATCTGATTCAGATGCGGCCACAGTACATAGCGAGCGTTCACTGACCTACACGGTCAAAACAAACGAGAAGCCGGTCAACTGGTTCACAAACCAAACAATTTTAGAAAAAGTGTGCTTCCCATTGATGCGGTAGTTCATAACCTTCACTTTGTCGATAAATCGATGACATAAAGGCGGTTGTGAAGCTATACCACTTTCAGCATGCATCCAGCATAAGTCAGTAAGATGCTTTCCAAACACAAAGTTTTGGCACTGCAAAAATAGGGTGACCAACATTTTTGACAAGACTATTTTTTGCAAAATTTTCCAACTTGAAAATCAGGTCGTCGGAAATTTGCACAAAAGCTCAATATGACATTCATCCCAAAAAACAAGAAACAAAGACACCCCAGTTTTGAGATGTGTAGGTGAGATTTTACTCATCGACATTTTTTTGACGATAAGAAGTTCTTCCTCACATGCATAGACAAATTCTCGAAATTTGCACTGGTCCAGCCAATTTTATCTAGAGGCATCATTGATGTAAAAGGTCCAATCATCCAACTCATGCAAATCTTCCCGAAAGCAGCAGTGATATACTGTGACAACGAAGGCGCCATTTAATTCAGAAATAATCGGTCGCAAAAACCAATTCGATGTGAACATTGTCAACGCCCCATCTCCTCACAGCTCTTTAAACGGGCTTCGACACCGCTGAGAATATCAGGCTTACAAATGGTCCACGCAGAGACCATCCGCCAATGCTGTGCTCGAAACAGACCACCGCCCATCAATAAGCAGGAAACCTCCCTTAACCGTTTCACCTTGTCCCAGCTGAGATCGGGGTACTCTAGGTACCTTAGCAGCAACCTAGCCAGAGTTAACCTCGGTGTTGCGGACCTCTGTCCCAATGCCTGAGAGCCTCCCACATCACGCATCTCCTCCATCTCTTCCAGTGTCCTCTTCATCCCACCCACCTTACACGGCACTTTCCTTATCACATTCGACTATTTCGCGCGAATTTCGGCACGTTGCGATAAAAATTCCAGGGATACTCATCACTGGTGGAATACTTGGCCGCTGTCTCGCTCACCGCATTTGCGTGCAGAGAAGAAGGAATTGCTGGCTAAACGAGTCCAATGTAACTGCAATCCAACACCTTATTGCGAAGTTAAGCGCTGCGGCTGGCCAAGAGAGCATAGACATTTTAATACCATTCACAAAATGGTATATTAATTTTGTAAGTTTGCAATGCATAGGATTAAGCGTTTCCGCAACATACAGTATATATTCCAGATCAGAGTGAGAAGGGGATCTGGGACGGGTGCAGCTACATGAGACATTCGACCAACTTATCGGTCGAAAGCTTATGTCCGACAAAGTTGTTAGAAGTAAACATCCACTAGCCTGATTTGATCGAGATCGGACCACTATATATTATATCATATATCACCAATATAACCGCTTGTTACGGAATGAACTCTTCGGAGCATAACTTTTCCGTTTTTCATCCAACTCAAAGCAAATTCGGGTTGTATCCATTTGAGAAGGTCCCACGTTATGGTCTGATCTGATCAAGATTGGATAGATCAAGATAACTCCCTAAAAGCGCGATTGTTACGGAATGAACAAATCAAGCTATATTCGGTTTGTATCCACTTGAGGGGGACCACGTTCAATGGTCTGATCTGGTCATGCAATGTACATTTAGAAATTTTTTTTATCGACCTGTTATGTTCTAACCGTTTGTGTTAGCGGGCTCAAGGTCATAAGAGAGCAAAAAAAAGTTTGGGTTTTAGTGTTTTCAGCTGTCATTGAAAAACTTTTGGGCTCAGTCGGATACCGTGGTATCAGCCGCATCTCATTGTATTTGAAAACAGCACAAATTGATAACAAAAACCAAAAATTTAAGCTAGGCTGACTTTACAGCTGTTTCATGACCTAATAGAGCCAATAATCTAAAGTCTTGCTGCTTAACAACTTAATCTTATGTCGAGCTACCTAATTATTTCAAAACTCGAACCCAACGTAAATTCCAATTGTGAAACGACTGAAAATGCAGAAGATTATCTTGTGGCTAATTGTCTTCAAATTTGCAAAATTGGGGTGCTGCATTTGACAAATATTTGGTCGGTCTATGTCATGTATATTTTGAAATTAATTTTTTGTAATGTTTGAACTGTTTGGGTTAGCGGGCATAAGTGAAAAACGTGAGTGAAAAAATGTTTGGGTTTTAGTTTTCTCAGCTGCCATTGAAATACATCTTACAGTATTTGACAATAGCGCAAACTGATAACAAAAACCAAAAATTGAAGCTAGGCGGACTTTATAGGCTGTTTCATGACCTGCCAGAGTATATCATCAGAAGTCTTGCTGCTTAATAACTTAATTTTATGTAAGGCTTCCTAATCATTTCAATACTGGAACCCAACGTGAAGTCCAATTGTGAAACGACAGCTTAACGCGTTCGAAACACAACGCGTTGGAAGCGTAACGCGTTCCTGGCATCAGATGAAGTCATTTTAACATATCCTGACTTCAAGAAGCCATTTGATCGATATGATAACGACAGATGTCTCCCATTACGGAATTGAGGCCCTGCTACCACAGGGTGGCATGCCGATCACAACGATTTCAAGATCATTAAGAAAAAACGAAATGCACTATCTATGCCACTAACGAAAAAGAGTTATTGAAATAACGTTGGCTTTAAGCAAATTACAACAATACCTCTATGACACTACGGATATATTATACCGACCACCAGCCATTAACATTTGCAGTCTCGGTTAGGAACGCGAAGATTAGACGTTGGAAGGTTTTTATCGATGAGCAGAACGCAATCGACTACAAACAGAACGCCATACACTACAAACTTGGAAAGGAAAACTTCATCGCTGACGCAATGTCACGACAGAATGTGAATGCACTACAAGATGCGTCTCATTCAGATGCGGCCACAGTACATAGCGAGCGTTCACTGACCTACACGGTCGAAACAAACGAGAAACCGCTCAACTGGTTCAGAAACCAAACCATTTCAGAAAAAATGCGCTTCCCATTGATGCGGAAGTTCATAACCTTCACTTTGTCGATAAATCGATGACATAAAGGCGGTTGTGAAGCTATACCACTTTCAGCATGCATCCAGCATAAGTCAGTAAGATGCTTTCCAAACACAAAGTTTTGGCACTGCAAAAATAGGGTGACCAACATTTTTGACAAGACTATTTTTTGCAAAATTTTCCAACTTGAAAATCAGGTCGTCGGAAATTTGCACAAAAGCTCAATATGACATTCATCCCAAAAAACAAGAAACAAAGACACCCCAGTTTTGAGATGTGTAGGTGAGATTTTACTCATCGACATTTTTTTGACCGATAAGAAGTTCTTCCTCACATGCATAGACAAATTCTCGAAATTTGCACTGGTCCAGCCAATTTTATCTAGAGGCATCATTGATGTAAAAGGTCCAATCATCCAACTCATGCAAATCTTCCCGAAAGCAGCAGTGATATACTGTGACAACGAAGCGCCATTTAATTCAAACAGGAAAGAAAAATCGCGGGCACGGTCGATTTCATCCTTCAAGCTACAGTGACCTATAACAGCTCAAGAGATTAGGTAACAAGTTGTCCCCTTTATGGGCTAAGGAAAAAGTAGCAGGTGACCTATGGACTTAGGGTGACCCCCAAAGACATGCTCCGATCAGCCACATAAGAATAACGGACTATACCTACCCATGCAAACTACTTCCCTATATTGGACGGTGACGCACTGATCTGGGAGGTGGAGAAGATGCTCCGGTCAGGGCCAGACCGGTCAAATATGATCTCAGAAGGGAAGCAGAATTCATCAGCCACCTGACGGGCTTCGACACCGCTGAGAATATCAGGCTTACAAATGGTCCACGCAGAGACCATCCGCCAATGCTGTGCTCGAAGGCAGACCACCGCCCATCAATAAGCAGGAAACCTCCCTTAACCGTTTCACCTTGTCCCAGCTGAGATCGGGGTACTCTAGGTACCTTAACAGCAACCTAGCCAGAGTTAACCTCGGTGTTGCAGACCTCTGTCCCAATGCCTGAGAGCCTCCCACACCACGCATCTCCTCCATCTCTTCCAGTGTCCTCTTCATCCCACCCACCTTACACGGCACTTTCCTTATCACATTCGACTATTTCGCGCGAATTTCGGCACGTTGCGATAAAAATTCCAGGGATACTCATCACTGGTGGAATACTTGGCCGCTGTCTCGCTCACCACATTTGCGTGCAGAGAAGAAGGAATTGCTGGCTAAACGAGTCCAATGTAACTGCAATCCAACACCTGGCCAAGAGAGCATAGACATTTTAATACCATTCACAAAATGGTATATTAATTTTGGAAGTTTGCAATGCATAGGATTAAGCGTTTCCGCAACATACAGTATATATTCCAGATCAGAGTGACAAGGGGATCTGGGACGGGTGCAGCTACATGAGACATTCGATCAACTTATCGGTCGAAAGCTTATGTCCGACAAAGTTGTTAGAAGTAAACATCCACTAGCCTGATTTGATCGAGATAGGACCACTATATATTATATCATATATCACCAATATAACCGCTTGTTACGGAATGAACACTTCGGAGCATAACTTTTCCGTTTTTCATCCAACTCAAAGCAAATTCGGGTTGTATCCATTCGAGAAGGTCCCACGTTATGGTCTGATCTGATCAAGATTGGATAGATCAAGATAACTCCCTAAAAGCGCGATTGTTACGGAATGAACAAATCAAGCTATATTCGGTTTGTATCCACTTGAGGGGGACCACGTTCAATGGTCTGATCTGGTCATGCAATGTACATTTAGAAATTTTTTTTATCGACCTGTTATGTTCTAACCGTTTGTGTTAGCGGGCTCAAGGTCATAAGAGAGCAAAAAAAAGTTTGGGTTTTAGTGTTTTCAGCTGTCATTGAAAAACTTTTGGGCTCAGTCGGATACCGTGGTATCATCCGCATCTCATTGTATTTGAAAACAGCACAAATTGATAACAAAAACCAAAAATTTAAGCTAGGCTGATTTTACAGCTGTTTCATAACCTGATAGAGTCAATCATCTAAAGTCTTGCTGCTTAACAATCTTATGTCAGGCTACCTAATCATTTCAAAACTGGAACCCAACGTGAAACGACAGCGTAACGCGTTCGAAAGGATGAGCAACATCGTAGCATCAGATATGATACCGACAGATGTCTCCCATTACGGAATTGAGGCCCTGCTGTCACATGGTGGCAGGCCGATCACAATGATTTCAGCATCATTAAAAAATAGTGAAATGTACTATGCCACTAACGAAAAAGAGTTATTGGACATAGTATGGACTTTCAACATTTATACCGACCACCAGCCATTAACATTTGCAGTCTCGGATAGGAACGCGAAGATTAAACGTTGGAAGGTTTTTATCGATGAGCACAACGCCAAACTACACTACAAACTTGGAAAGAAAAACGTCGTCGCTGACGCCTTGTCACGACAGAATGTGAATGCACTACAAGATGCGTCTGATTCAGATGCGGCCACAGTACATAGCGAGCGTTCACTGACCTACACGGTCAAAACAAACGAGAAGCCGGTCAACTGGTTCACAAACCAAACAATTTTAGAAAAAGTGTGCTTCCCATTGATGCGGAAGTTCATAACCTTCACTTTGTCGATAAATCGATGACATAAAGGCGGTTGTGAAGCTATACCACTTTCAGCATGCATCCAGCATAAGTCAGTAAGATGCTTTCCAAACACAAAGTTTTGGCACTGCAAAAATAGGGTGACCAACATTTTTGACAAGACTATTTTTTGCAAAATTTTCCAACTTGAAAATCAGGTCGTCGGAAATTTGCACAAAAGCTCAATATGACATTCATCCCAAAAAACAAGAAACAAAGACACCCCAGTTTTGAGATGTGTAGGTGAGATTTTACTCATCGACATTTTTTTGACCGATAAGAAGTTCTTCCTCACATGCATAGACAAATTCTCGAAATTTGCACTGGTCCAGCCAATTTTATCTAGAGGCATCATTGATGTAAAAGGTCCAATCATCCAACTCATGCAAATCTTCCCGAAAGCAGCAGTGATATACTGTGACAACGAAGCGCCATTTAATTCAGAAATAATCGGTCGCAAAAACCAATTCGATGTGAACATTGTCAACGCCCCATCTCCTCACAGCTCTTTAAACGGGCTTCGACACCGCTGAGAATATCAGGCTTACAAATGGTCCACGCAGAGACCATCCGCCAATGCTGTGCTCGAAACAGACCACCGCCCATCAATAAGCAGGAAACCTCCCTTAACCGTTTCACCTTGTCCCAGCTGAGATCGGGGTACTCTAGCCAGAGTTAACCTCGGTGTTGCGGACCTCTGTCCCAATGCCTGAGAGCCTCCCACACCACGCATCTCCTCCATCTCTTCCAGTGTCCTCTTCATCCCACCCACCTTACACGGCACTTTCCTTATCACATTCGACTATTTCGCGCGAATTTCGGCACGTTGCGATAAAAATTCCAGGGATACTCATCACTGGTGGAATACTTGGCCGCTGTCTCGCTCACCACATTTGCGTGCAGAGAAGAAGGAATTGCTGGCTAAACGAGCCCAATGTAACTGCAATCCAACACCTTATTGCGAAGTTAAGCGCTGCGGCTGGCCAAGAGAGCATAGACATTTTAATACCATTCACAAAATGGTATATTAATTTTGGAAGTTTGCAATGCATAGGATTAAGGACATTTTAATACCATTCACAAAATGGTATATTAATTTTGGAAGTTTGCAATGCATAGGATTAAGCGTTTCCGCAACATACAGTATATATTCCAGATCAGAGTGACAAGGGGATCTGGGACGGGTGCAGCTACATGAGACATTCGACCAACTTATCGGTCGAAAGCTTATGTCCGACAAAGTTGTTAGAAGTAAACATCCACTAGCCTGATTTGATCGAGATCGGACCACTATATATTATATCATATATCACCAATATAACCGCTTGTTACGGAATGAACACTTCGGAGCATAACTTTTCCGTTTTTCATCCAACTCAAAGCAAATTCGGGTTGTATCCATTTGAGAAGGTCCCACGTTATGGTCTGATCTGATCAAGATTGGATAGATCAAGATAACTCCCTAAAAGCGCGATTGTTACGGAATGAACAAATCAAGCTATATTCGGTTTGTATCCACTTGAGGGGGACCACGTTCAATGGTCTGATCTGGTCATGCAATGTACATTTAGAAATTTTTTTTATCGACCTGTTATGTTCTAACCGTTTGTGTTAGCGGGCTCAAGGTCATAAGAGAGCAAAAAAAAGTTTGGGTTTTAGTGTTTTCAGCTGTCATTGAAAAACTTTTGGGCTCAGTCGGATACCGTGGTATCATCCGCATCTCATTGTATTTGAAAACAGCACAAATTGATAACAAAAACCAAAAATTTAAGCTAGGCTGATTTTACAGCTGTTTCATAACCTGATAGAGTCAATCATCTAAAGTCTTGCTGCTTAACAATCTTATGTCAGGCTACCTAATCATTTCAAAACTGGAACCCAACGTGAAACGACAGCGTAACGCGTTCGAAAGGATGAGCAACATCGTAGCATCAGATATGATACCGACAGATGTCTCCCATTACGGAATTGAGGCCCTGCTGTCACATGGTGGCAGGCCGATCACAATGATTTCAGCATCATTAAAAAATAGTGAAATGTACTATGCCACTAACGAAAAAGAGTTATTGGACATAGTGTGGACTTTCAACATTTATACCGACCACCAGCCATTAACATTTGCAGTCTCGGATAGGAACGCGAAGATTAAACGTTGGAAGGTTTTTATCGATGAGCACAACGCCAAACTACACTACAAACTTGGAAAGAAAAACGTCGTCGCTGACGCCTTGTCACGACAGAATGTGAATGCACTACAAGATGCGTCTGATTCAGATGCGGCCACAGTACATAGCGAGCGTTCACTGACCTACACGGTCAAAACAAACGAGAAGCCGGTCAACTGGTTCACAAACCAAACAATTTTAGAAAAAGTGTGCTTCCCATTGATGCGGAAGTTCATAACCTTCACTTTGTCGATAAATCGATGACATAAAGGCGGTTGTGAAGCTATACCACTTTCAGCATGCATCCAGCATAAGTCAGTAAGATGCTTTCCAAACACAAAGTTTTGGCACTGCAAAAATAGGGTGACCAACATTTTTGACAAGACTATTTTTTGCAAAATTTTCCAACTTGAAAATCAGGTCGTCGGAAATTTGCACAAAAGCTCAATATGACATTCATCCCAAAAAACAAGAAACAAAGACACCCCAGTTTTGAGATGTGTAGGTGAGATTTTACTCATCGACATTTTTTTGACCGATAAGAAGTTCTTCCTCACATGCATAGACAAATTCTCGAAATTTGCACTGGTCCAGCCAATTTTATCTAGAGGCATCATTGATGTAAAAGGTCCAATCATCCAACTCATGCAAATCTTCCCGAAAGCAGCAGTGATATACTGTGACAACGAAGCGCCATTTAATTCAAACAGGAAAGAAAAATCGCGGGCACGGTCGATTTCATCCTTCAAGCTACAGTGACCTATAACAGCTCAAGAGATTAGGTAACAAGTTGTCCCCTTTATGGGCTAAGGAAAAAGTAGCAGGTGACCTATGGACTTAGGGTGACCCCCAAAGACATGCTCCGATCAGCCACATAAGAATAACGGACTATACCTACCCATGCAAACTACTTCCCTATATTGGACGGTGACGCACTGATCTGGGAGGTGGAGAAGATGCTACGGTCAGGGCCAGACCGGTCAAATATGATCTCAGAAGGGAAGCAGAATTCATCAGCCACCTGACGGGCTTCGACACCGCTGAGAATATCAGGCTTACAAATGGTCCACGCAGAGACCATCCGCCAATGCTGTGCTCGAAGGCAGACCACCGCCCATCAATAAGCAGGAAACCTCCCTTAACCGTTTCACCTTGTCCCAGCTGAGATCGGGGTACTCTAGGTACCTTAACAGCAACCTAGCCAGAGTTAACCTCGGTGTTGCAGACCTCTGTCCCAATGCCTGAGAGCCTCCCACACCACGCATCTCCTCCATCTCTTCCAGTGTCCTCTTCATCCCACCCACCTTACACGGCACTTTCCTTATCACATTCGACTATTTCGCGCGAATTTCGGCACGTTGCGATAAAAATTCCAGGGATACTCATCACTGGTGGAATACTTGGCCGCTGTCTCGCTCACCACATTTGCGTGCAGAGAAGAAGGAATTGCTGGCTAAACGAGTCCAATGTAACTGCAATCCAACACCTTATTGCGAAGTTAAGCGCTGCGGCTGGCCAAGAGAGCATAGACATTTTAATACCATTCACAAAATGGTATATTAATTTTGGAAGTTTGCAATGCATAGGATTAAGCGTTTCCGCAACATACAGTATATATTCCAGATCAGAGTGACAAGGGGATCTGGGACGGGTGCAGCTACATGAGACATTCGATCAACTTATCGGTCGAAAGCTTATGTCCGACAAAGTTGTTAGAAGTAAACATCCACTAGCCTGATTTGATCGAGATAGGACCACTATATATTATATCATATATCACCAATATAACCGCTTGTTACGGAATGAACACTTCGGAGCATAACTTTTCCGTTTTTCATCCAACTCAAAGCAAATTCGGGTTGTATCCATTCGAGAAGGTCCCACGTTATGGTCTGATCTGATCAAGATTGGATAGATCAAGATAACTCCCTAAAAGCGCGATTGTTACGGAATGAACAAATCAAGCTATATTCGGTTTGTATCCACTTGAGGGGGACCACGTTCAATGGTCTGATCTGGTCATGCAATGTACATTTAGAAATTTTTTTTATCGACCTGTTATGTTCTAACCGTTTGTGTTAGCGGGCTCAAGGTCATAAGAGACCAAAAAAAAGTTTGGGTTTTAGTGTTTTCAGCTGTCATTGAAAAACTTTTGGGCTCAGTCGGATACCGTGGTATCATCCGCATCTCATTGTATTTGAAAACAGCACAAATTGATAACAAAAACCAAAAATTTAAGCTAGGCTGATTTTACAGCTGTTTCATAACCTGATAGAGTCAATCATCTAAAGTCTTGCTGCTTAACAATCTTATGTCAGGCTACCTAATCATTTCAAAACTGGAACCCAACGTGAAACGACAGCGTAACGCGTTCGAAAGGATGAGCAACATCGTAGCATCAGATATGATACCGACAGATGTCTCCCATTACGGAATTGAGGCCCTGCTGTCACATGGTGGCAGGCCGATCACAATGATTTCAGCATCATTAAAAAATAGTGAAATGTACTATGCCACTAACGAAAAAGAGTTATTGGACATAGTATGGACTTTCAACATTTATACCGACCACCAGCCATTAACATTTGCAGTCTCGGATAGGAACGCGAAGATTAAACGTTGGAAGGTTTTTATCGATGAGCACAACGCCAAACTACACTACAAACTTGGAAAGAAAAACGTCGTCGCTGACGCCTTGTCACGACAGAATGTGAATGCACTACAAGATGCGTCTGATTCAGATGCGGCCACAGTACATAGCGAGCGTTCACTGACCTACACGGTCAAAACAAACGAGAAGCCGGTCAACTGGTTCACAAACCAAACAATTTTAGAAAAAGTGTGCTTCCCATTGATGCGGAAGTTCATAACCTTCACTTTGTCGATAAATCGATGACATAAAGGCGGTTGTGAAGCTATACCACTTTCAGCATGCATCCAGCATAAGTCAGTAAGATGCTTTCCAAACACAAAGTTTTGGCACTGCAAAAATAGGGTGACCAACATTTTTGACAAGACTATTTTTTGCAAAATTTTCCAACTTGAAAATCAAGTCGTCGGAAATTTGCACAAAAGCTAAATATGACATTCATCCCAAAAAACAAGAAACCCCAGTTTTGAGATGTGTAGGTGAGATTTTACTGATCGACATTTTTTCGACCGATAAGAAGTTCTTGCTCACATGCATAGACAAATTCTCGAAATTTGCACTGGTCCAGCCAATTTTATCTAGCGGCATCATTGATGTAAAAGGTCCAATCATCCAACTCATGCAAATCTTCCCGAAAGCAGCAGTGATATACTGTGACAACGAAGCGCCATTTAATTCAGAAATAATCGGTCGCAAAAACCAATTCGATGTGAACATTGTCAACACCCCATCTCCTCACAGCTCTTTAAACGGGCTTCGACACCGCTGAGAATATCAGGCTTACAAATGGTCCACGCAGAGACCATCCGCCAAGCCAATGCTGTGCTCGAAACAGACCACCGCCCATCAATAAGCAGGAAACCTCCCTTAACCGTTTCACCTTGTCCCAGCTGAGATCGGGGTACTCTAGCCAGAGTTAACCTCGGTGTTGCGGACCTCTGTCCCAATGCCTGAGAGCCTCCCACACCACGCATCTCCTCCATCTCTTCCAGTGTCCTCTTCATCCCACCCACCTTACACGGCACTTTCCTTATCAGATTCGACTATTTCGCGCGAATTTCGGCACGTTGCGATAAAAATTCCAGGGATACTCATCACTGGTGGAATACTTGATCGCTGTCTCGCTCACACAATTTGCGTGCGGAGAAGAAGGAATTGCTGGCTAAACGAGTCCAATGTAACTGCAATCCAACACCTTATTGCGAAGTTAAGCGCTGCGGCTGGCCAAGAGAGCATAGACATTTTAATACCATTCACAAAATGGTATATAAATTTTGCAAGTTTGCAATGCACAGGATTAAGCGTTTCTGCAACATACAGTATATATTCCTGATCAGAGTGACAAGGGGAATCGATATAACCATGTCCGTCTTCTTTCAACCAAGACAACAGTGCAAGTGTGTGTGATTTTCGTTTACAAGAAGTGTAAGAGTAAGAATTCTTTAATTTTTTAAATCTAATATTTTCTAATCGTTTCTTGCGCTTGCATTTTTTTCAATACTCGAGATTAATATCTTTAACGAATATTTTCTTAGAATTTTAAAATCTATAATACAAAAAAATGTTTTTTCTTAATTCAAAATGATTCAGTATTCAGTCGCAAAACTATTGATTTTTATTGAAGAGCTTTATAAAATCGGATGCAACAGAACTGATAAAATATTAAAGATCATATCTTACAATAAAGCTTTTAAAGTGTTTTTCGTCATATGGGGACACATATTTATCAGAAAAAGTAGGTTTGGAAAGAGATGTTACCTTCTTAGCATCCACGATTCCCAAGTGCTGTCTTCAAACCACCTGCCTTTTTTGGTGGTGCTCAGCCAGCAATTATCGCGCAACAACTCTCAGGTCGAACTGAAACCTATGGAACTAGCTTTGATGATATATTCAGATAGGAGAGATTAAGAACTCCAGATAGGAAAGAATAAGGTGGAGGCCATTGCCCAACCTACAACTTGACTTTCAGTATAAATTTACTTTACTTCTCGCACAAGAGCGTTCTCTCGTGCCTATAAGCGCGCCATTGCATGCCGTTCCCGTTCCACACCACGATATGAAGAACTCATTCAGCGGGAAAAGTGGTCATCAGTATAATGGAATTGCTTTACTTCTCGCACAACCGAGTTATTGCATGTATTAAGATTGCGTTGTTCGCGTGTTGGTTATAGTAATCATAATTGTAAAAGAATATTGAACGGTCCAATATTCTTACAATTTGGCTTTAAAATTTATTAAACTGTTTAAAATAAATTGCATTGTTTTCATGGAGTGCTTTTTTTCTTTTCTGAAAAAACTTCTATGGCAAGTATATGAAATGGTTGTCCAAACTGAATCCAATCCAATTCGGATGATTTTTAAACTCAATCAACCAGTGTATGGGGCTATAGCCCCGATCCGGATCAAATTCGGTCAGTTGACGCAGATGAAAAACAAAAAAGCTATGTATGTGGGCGTGGCAAAAAAGTAACTATAATTGATCTGAATACATGTTTATAGGAAAAAAAAATCCCAATTGGAAAAGTCTACTTTTTAAAGTTTCCAATACTGCTTGACTGTTAAATACCCGGTCCCAACAAAGTTGTTATATCATATAGCAACCCGATCAACTTTAAAATTGGATGACTCAGATGAAGCGTTTTAAAATGCATATATAGCGAAATCGTTTAAATTTCGATGAAAAACAAAAGACTTTCCTATAAAGGGACGTACAATAAGCAGTACGTCTCCGAAATGACAGCAAGCCACGGTGTTTGTTCCGTGCGAAACCTAGGCTAAAAGCACCTGCCTCCTGCCCAAAAAAAAAAAAAAAAAAAAAAAAAAAAAAAAACCGGACTCGCTCGCTTACTTTCAATGAAAGGAAAAACGTACTATAAACGTTTAACATTATCTACTTGCTAGGTGGATCGAATCTTGTCACGTTTGTAACGAATGGTGTTTTCACATAGCAAACAGTACAGAAAGGGCTCGGTCGAATCTACCTTGATTGCGCAGGATTAATAGACAGATGAACACTATATGTTTCAGTTGTTTCGACACAAACGCAGATGAACAAATAAGTAGTACAACAACTTATGAGTGATGAAACGAAAACAGAGCGTAACAGACACAAGACAACAAGTTAAATTCAAATGCAGAGCACAACCAAGGAAACATACAAAAACAACATGAGTGTTGCTTTGTTTTTATGTTGGGCTTCAAAAATGCGATAAGCAAAAGCGATTAGCCAGACAAAGTACCACGTTAAAACACTAAGACTGTCTTCCTCTTTTTTGGGGGCAGCTATTCGGTGGTTTATTTGTGTTCTTTTGCTATTCGCATATTGAAAACAAGCAGCAAACTAACATAGACACATATCAAGTCATGAGATTTGCGATTACTCTCTCGTGTTCTTGTTCGATGGCGATAGCTCTGAGAGCTGACGATCTCAAGACAGAGACAGCGTAAGAATCAGCACAGTGGTTGCGTCCGGTCAATTCTGAGTGGTACACTACAATTTGTGTGTCGTGAATTTTAAAGCACGCCCATACATATATTCACTTATACATTCAAATATATATATAACACGTAAGAACGCTATAGTCGATATTCCGACTAAAAGATACTCGTACTCTGCATTTATTCAATATTCAACACTCAAAAATATGAATTTTTTTTTTTTGGTTCGGTTGTTTTTATACAAATTTTTTTACGATTTTGTCTACAATTACTATCCGATCCTAACAAAGTTCGGTAAATCGGTAAATTATGTGCTTAAACACATGCAAACTGTTTGCGGGGGCTTTAGGGGGCGTGGAAAAATTAAAAAACAAACTTGATCTGACGCCCCACAAGTGGTGTCTACACACCAAATTGGGTCGCTCTAGCTCTTATAGTCTCCAAGATCTAGGTGTTCATACGGACAGACACTGTCTCTCTCACACACACAGCGTAATTGCGAACACCGATCTTATATGAGAAGTATACGATATAGTTGTCCGATCTGGATCAAATTTGGTCAGCAGACGTGGACTGACACATACCAAATTTGTTTCGATTCGGTTAAAAAACAAAGTTTGGAGTCTGGTGTATTAAGAGATTTTATTGTAAATCGCTGTTATATGGGGTTATGTGATATGGCGGTCTGATCTTGACGATGTTTATATATAAGCAGCTTACAGCAGAAATAAGCATATGGTGAACATTTCAGATCGATAGCTTTAAAATCGAGAGACTAATTGGCATAGAAGCAGACGGACGTGGCTAAATTGACTTGGTCTGTCATGCTGATCAAGAATATATATACTTTATGCGGTCGGAGATGCTTTTTTCTATGCGTTACAAATATCGTGACCAAATTATAATACCGTCTGCAAGGGTATACAAATTCAAACTGATATCTCTACTAGAAGTATTCCTGGCTGCTAGCTTCATTATACGCGCAATAACTCGTAACTGTGATGGTGTCACAGAAATTTCATTGTATGGTCTAGAATTCCGTTTTGCGGCTCAAGATTGCAATACAGTTCTCGAAATCAGTATACGAACAGTAAACAATACTTTAAAAGTTTGCTCGCTCAAACAAAATTTGTACTATTGTAGGTGTGTCCACACAATGTTTAAATGGCATATATAGTACTTACTTTAAATAATAGATTTGTCCATCATTAGTTTTGGCTTGTTCCCAACCAGGCGGCAATGCTCCTAGCAAAGTTTGGAGCTGAATTGGGCTTACTACGTCATAAGACCTTTGCTTCTTATGTATGGTTTGTGTGGGAATTTGTATATCTTGCCCCATACATGCATTCATTCCTTCTACTTCAACATTATTTACTGAACTATTTGCAAATTCAACACTATTTTCAGGGTATGCAGGTCCACTTCCTCCTTGATTGCTGTTTGCATTTGCTTCACTTCTTGGTCGAACGATGTAGTTTTGTTGTAGAGATGCTGGACTACTGCGAGCGCGAAAGTGATGTATTGCCAGGCGGTTTTGTGAGGGCTGGTTCTGTGCAATAACTGGCTGTACTTCTGCTGACTGTGCAATTTTGTTTATATTATTTTGGGACCCCCCATCATAAGTAGAGTCTGCACTATTTGCTCGAGAGTGCGACGGAGCCGGAGGGTTAAAAAAGGAATTTGGAAGTTTTCGCATACGAAAAGGTATTTGTATAGGCCGCTTTGCATCTCCTGGATTTAACACACTATCAAACAATGCCTGCAAATTGTCATCTGAATCCTGATTTACTCGAACAACCAGATTGGTGGCTAGTTTAGTAGGTGACATATCCTCATCATCGATTTCATTATCGTTTATGTTTATGTTGTTACTCGTGTTGCTTATTGACATTTTTAACATTTAAACGAAATGCTTAAATATACAATTACGGAAACCAACTGACTAATCTATTATTAATTTTAAGAGTCACGCAACTTCATTATATGAAGTATTATTGTAACTCCAAATAATTTGATTTACTTTTTTGGACAGAAATAATTATAATTTTATAAAGGCACTGCCAACATAACACAAGTCAACCTAACCATAAAACCGATTAATGCTATAAAAATGTCGATGTACATATCTAGGTTATCGCTATTCAAGCATGTCAAGATAGCGAAAATACATAAACTAAGACTGTATTAATTGCATTCGGAAAACATAAGCCATCATTTTTATCGTATGTTTATATGTAATAAGTAGGAATAAATACCATTCACATTGTAAATACAAAACGATGTAATTTTACTTAACATATGTTGACCTTGTTTCGTTCGCAGATTCACGTAGCAAGTGAGAGACACGATATTTTGAGCTCATTCGCTGAGAGGAAAGGGCAGTAGTATTTTGCAATTTACTTCCTTACATATCGCAAAGCGTTCCCCCTCACCACGATACGTAGGACTCATTTGGCATTCAAGGTGGTCAAAAGTTTTTTTTGCAATTACTTTACTTATGCTTGTTGTCCAATTTTTAAAGAATTTACGAACCTGATTCCAATCCAATTGTCATAATTAAATATGTAACATAATTATATAAAATTATTATGGCGCTTTATTCGAGTCTTCTAGCGTCGTCTCTTAACAGCTGTTTTATCGTCATCGATACATCGATAATAATACTTTAAGATATCTTAGTTTTTCTATATATAAAGACCATTACATTAGGAAAAATTTAGCAAACAGTTCGCAATTTGAGTCTACTTTTGTTCGCTTTTTGTCAATGTACGAGATGCGAATGCTATGGGCATCCTCTTGAATTATAACTGGCTTCGACTTGTCTGGCGTTTTAATCTTTAGGATTGCTTCTCGATGCTTGTTCTGTGGTTTGACAACTCTCTCAGATAGAATATGGCCCATATATTAAATCTGTGTTAAATCTTACATGGTTTTCTTGGGCATGCTTTAGTACTGGCAACAAAATGTCATCATGTTCTCTTTCTGTCCCGCCCATAGTACCCCAAGTCATCAAAATATACAATTACAGCAGGTATATCACCAAAAATTTGTATCTATTACGCTGAAATATGTCAGCTGCACTATTTATTGCACTCAATTGAATTTAAAACGGCTAAAGGGAGTAAATGTAGTAAGATCTGAGCTTTTCTCATCTAACTCCATCTGCGGAAACCGGTGGGTAAATCTAATACTGTAAACAATTTTTGTTTCGCATTCGACTTGTAGTCATCAATTGTAGCAATTAGAAAATGCTCACGTTTGATAGACTGGTTTAAAGGCTTTGGCTTTATGCACAATCGGAGTTCCCCATTCGATTTTTTTTTTTTTTTTAATTTTTTTACCAGCCTGGGTATGTTATAAGAGAAATGATTTTATATTTGACCGCTTCTGTTAATTGCATTTCTGAAGGCTCAAAAAGGCCCTGTGGCCTTCTTTATAACGAAGTGTTGCTTCTGTTTAGAAGGAAACTTTCCAAAGGCCTCAAATGAAAACTTAAATTGTCCTACAAGTTTTTTCGTTGGTTTTTGAAAACTGCTGACTGAGTCAACATTGAGCCTTTAACAAGCCCAAAATCAATTGAGGTTTTAAGTCTTAGTATCGGTTATCGCCCTTTATCCACTACTAAAAATGACGCAATTCTACATATGCAGGTTTTCATCATATCATTCTAGTTATACCTTTCCAAAATTCTTAACCCTGTTGTTATTATAACCTGTTGTTATAATACCCTGTCGTTATTATAATCATAAAGGATTGGCCGTTACAAATACTGGGTTTCAAACTAACTTACTCGGGATACAGTTGACATCGGCCCATGTGTCAATCACTTATTCCGAGAAAATCATCACTATTCCTTGTGTTCCTGTTTTGCTTAGGACTGCGTTTACCTGTTTCATCCTGTTGAGCTGCTACAGATTTTTTGTTATCATCCTTCTTTTGGGGTGATGCTTTGTCCCTGTAATTGTCGTCGTTTGGTTTTCGTTGCTTGCAATACTTTGCAAACTGCCCAACTTTGCCACATGGATGGCATATAATCCCAAGAGGTGTACATTCTTTCCGGTGATCCGAATAAACTGATACAGAGGCGCACAACCGCATATACTGCTTCTAGTTCCTACTTAATAACGGGCAGCTTTTCATTTCTATGCAGCAATACTGTAGTTTTAGTAGCTGCCTCAAATATATCCACCAATGATTTGTTTCTGTGCTCCAACAGCTTCATCTGCAGCTGCCTGTAATTTACTCCGATTATAATCCGATCGCCAAGAAGTCGATAATCATAAGATTCTCCACACTCGCATTTATATTCACAGTGTTTATTCTGTTTCCTCGACTTCGTTTCACAGTCCGCGAAGGGCTAACCTTAACGATTTCACAGTGACTTTTTTAAGAGGAATACAATAGTTGTCGAAGGCATCGAAATCCTGTTCCAACTTCCGAGTATATGTAATGGACGATCCACTTGCATTTGTCTGCTCAGTACCCGACGGTGCCAAAATATTTCGAACCTGTCGCTTGCAGTCCCATTGGGTTGTATATTTCCGTTAATTTTTTTACGGCCAACCACAATAACGTGGTAATTTTCTTTGGTTCAATGTCCAAATCTTTGCCAGTTGCAATCATGTACATAAGAAATGTAATATACCACTGTGGCCACTCAATTGGCAAGTTGCCGCTGAACTCATTACGATTGTTTTACTACTGTCACCATGTAATAATTATGCATGTAACATAATTATATAAAATTACAATTTCGCTTTTATTCATTTCTTTTCGTCATCGATAATAATATTTAAAGATATCTTAGTCTCAATATATCGTACATAACTATCGTGTGCGTACATCCATTTAACGATACTATTACACCAATCAGGATGATTTGAAAACTCAATCACTGGTAACAATTTAAACTCTGTAGCCCTTACTACTTCTGAGTTCTCCAGCTATATCGAATCTTTCGTCATATATATATTTAATAAACAGTGTTTAAAAAATTGCCAACAGTTTTTGCAGTTCTGTTATTGCTAGAACTGTTGCTGCGAGCATTTTCGACAGTCGCAGTCGCAGCGAAAGCAAAAACATTTTTTTATCAGCAGCGCAGCGCTTCGGGAATCGACAACTTCGGCAGTTTTACGAATGCTAGAGCTGTTGCTGCGAGCATTTTCGACAGTCGCAGTCGCAGCAAAAGCAAAAACTGTTCTTGATCAGCAGCGCAGCGCTTCGAACTGCGTGAACTGGCGACAATTGCAGTCGCAGCAAAATCAAAAACTGTCGACTGCCGAACAGCATAGCAAAGCACAGCACAGCAGATAGCTTCGACACTTTTTGCTTTGCTTGCATAAGTGTTCTAATCTATATATATTAATAATCTGAGCAAGTTTACATAAAATGTTCTCATCCTATGTCGCACAGTTTCGCTGCCAGTAACCGCCGGCAAAGGCGTGGGCGCATTTCTGCTGCCAATTGCACTTGGGTAGTTATGCCTGGGACTTTGGTCTACGTAAACATTGCAGCTAAGTGCGACAATGTCTTTGATACAAGAAGAAACTGATAACAGTTTGTATTCGATGTCTATTTATACTACAAATGAGCTTTCTGAGTGCGGAATTAATCACAGCGAACCGTGAATGAGCACATATAGCCCTAGTAGTTCGAGGGCCTTCCAAAGTTTTTGAACTTCTTAAAGAGTCTATATTTAATATTATTTAAGTTAGACAAATGTGGAGTAAACCAAGGAGACTTTTTAAGTCAAACTAGACTACTGAGCTTAACAGAATCCTTAAAAATGGAATAAAGAATTTTGTAGAAGAAGTCTACCTCACTGTCCATATATGTATAAGTGCACAAGTATTACCAGTCTGTTTGAAGGATGACATTGTTAAGGCTAATTAAATTAGTCTTTCTAAATAAATATGTGCTAGCCAACAAGTTAGAAAACTCGGGTACTGTAGGAATAGGAATGTCCACAGTAACATGTAATAACGGGTGCAACGGGTCTTCAGAAAGCAAGAGCTATAGCAAAACTGTAATGGAAGGGTGAAAAACAAATATTAAATCAAGCAGGCGATTCAATAAGTTTGCTACAAAATTAACTTGTAATGAATACAATTCAAGTAGGCCGTCAATAAAATCTTGTTGTCTTGAAGGCATCGGCAGAGTCCGTCGCAGAGGACCTCTGTCAGAAAACAAGTAACCAGAAATTTCGGAGCGTGGAGGAATGTAGCAGGCAGTGATAAGGAGCGAAAACCATTTAAATGATACCTTAGTACTTATAAATTCAATTTTATTACTGCCACTCTGAAGAGAGGCATGATCAAATCGTTACCAAGTGTCAGTAAAAATTAATATGCGAAAATCTAAAGAAATCAGTGTAGTGTAGAAAGTTTAGAATTGAGATCGCTTTCATTTTGGTATGCAAAAAAAGAGATGAAACTTTTTTTTTATATTTTTTCTGGATATAAACTCCTTTACGACTAGGTGCTCAGGCCACAACTTTTTTGACACATTGTGTCAAAGCACTTATTGAGCCCTGCCTAGACGAAGAGGTATCTATTTTTATACCATCCACATCCTCTTGATTTGCCGGAGTGCCCGCGCCCATTGCACCGGCATAGTAGGCAATATTAGCCGTACGGGATGGTTACTATATTTATCAAATGGATTATGAGTTCTAAATATACAAAAAAAAAGTAGTTGGCTCAGGAGTTTTGTTGAATTTATCGACATAGTCTTTATCCAGGCTAGATCTGAACATTTTCTTTGCTAAACTTTAGAGACTCCACATCAAAAGATTTCAAATTGGATGTCAGCATCCAGAATATTGTCTTCAATTGCTGAAAGCTAACGTCTAGAGCAGTAAAACTTTCCTTTGTGTTCCGTAGAAACGAAACGTCGACACGGCTCACATGTAATCTTAAAAGGTTGAGTATTTATTAAATAATCACTTAAATGGACACTGATATAGGCACATTTGTAGTGAATGGTGTTTTTACAATGCCAACAAAAAAGCTAAGGCTCTGTAGAATTTGCAACATTCTTTCTAGCAGACATTGACAATGAGAGCACAAAATAAATAAGTAACAGCAATGATTAATTTCCCACTGGGTGGCTGGCACAGACTAACGAAATGTGTAGCAAAACAAAAACAACACAAGCAATATAGAGAGAGCTGAACCCACCAACAGTATAGGTAAACTCTTACCTACAGCCCACAAGCGCAACAAAAACAAACTTACAACACAAGCGAAAACATAATTCGAATGAATGAGAAAAAAGCAGTCGTCTTGAACGAAAATCCGAGAGCGAGTCTATAAGGCCGAACTCACCAAAGGAGGCATAAGACCTAGCGGAATAGAAGCGCAACAGAAAACCCAACCATACAATGGTGGCAGATTTCAAAGATATCAAAAGAATCCAAAGGGCTTACCCATATCCACAACAAGCATCGAGCTATATTGATCATTGCAATAACTACAATAGACAGAATAATTATAAGAAACTGGCAAGAGCCTCGGACAAAAGACAGGGTATTCAGATAAAAAAAAATGCACGGATCAGCATTACCATATATTTTCATTAATCAACACACAATCGTCCCTTAGTCGCCCAGTTGAGATAATATTACTGAAATCAACATTTTTAAAGAATTTAAACTGGAAGGCACATTTTTCATTTTTAATATTCCAATTCCATCCACATATTGATGGACTAATTTGAATATATATACTACAGCAACTCGAGGCCTTTGTAAACATTTAAGTTTTCCTACTCCAAACCGCGTATGCACAAATGAACATACAGATTAAGGATAATAGTACCACTGCTTTACGCATGAAAAAAGAAACTTCTAAGGCAATTATTCCACTTTTCATTTGCATAAGAAAGTGTACATTTTGGTGTGACCCAATCATAATTTCAAACTATCTCTGCATATCAGGAGGATTGCACAAAGCAAAAAAATAACAACTACAGCTTAAAATGTATTCAGACACACAACTAGAAGTAGAACAGTAAAACGAGGAAGACTATATAAAACTGAATGTTATATCAGCAGAAGGACAAAGATGTGATCTCACAAGTAACAAGAACTTTTACAGAAGAATTAGAACTTTTACAGAATGCGGAAACGAGACCTTGGCAAATCTACTAAAAGTTCACTTCAACATCCGTTAAGAACGTTATGCCACCACTCTTATGTAACAAAGACACGCCTGGGTGGTCTCCTCATCTTATCCCTTTAAGACCTCTGGACGTGATGGAATTTGTTCGTATCTCCTCCAGAACACTCAGGAGTTTATTATGGAGATATTGATTGCGCGCAGCGTAAATTTCGGATCTATACCACTTTCATGGAGAAAGATGAACGTGGTCTTTATACCAAAACATGGCAACAGACCCATAGTACTGACTAAATCCTACAGACTAATCAATTTTTTTTTTCTTTGTTTTGAAGACTATCGAACGACTAATAGCTCTTAACATTAGGAACTCTCTTAATGGATTGTTTTGAAAGAACCATGAAAAACCAGACACTTGCCCAAAGAGGTATAGACGATCATACCATCACCTGGTTAAGAGCCATGCCAGAAGGGGGAAAAATCTTATTAAGGAAAACATTTTATATATTGCAGAAAGACATAAGCCGAGTTTGATGAATCCGTGCTTTTAGATTCTATTACAAAAGATAAAGAAAGCATAGCATCAGAAACTGGTCCAATAACTAATTCTTCCGAATCAGTTTTAGAGTCTAGCACAATAAAACTAAAGCACACAATGACTCAAACAAATATAGAGTTCATCAAAACAGCTTCGTCCATATTATTTGAGTATGATGTCAAAGCTGAAAATTTCAAAGACGCATTGAATCTAGTAGATTCAAAAAAAGGCGATCATGAAGCGACCGCAATTATAGTGACGATAAAATTAAAAGGCAAGACAAGAATTAAATAAGCAATGAAAAAACCTTTGCTGAAATAATATCCAAACTATGTAAAACAATAAAAGCAGAATCGGTTGAAGTATTATCAGCCAAACTCTTAAATTTACAACAAAAGATCAAAACTGACCGCACCTATAATCAAGAGGTTGAGAAATTGATAAAGGCTCTAGAAGGCGCTTATATTAATGATGGCTGAATTCTGATTTAGCCACTAAATACAGCACACCTTCAGCTGTAAAGTCCATGACTAAAAACTGCTCTATTGCTAAGGTAAAACTTATCATGCCGGCAGGCATGATATGATATGAACGATGCCATATCCAAATTTGTCAACAGTTGCACAGAAGGGCAAACTAACACTGTCCAGAATTACCAGAACTACTCTCATCGTAGCGGAAACAGCTGTAGAGATAATAATAGAGGCCGACCATACAACAGGGGCGGCTATAGATATAACAACAATAATTATAATAACATACCAACAAAAGAGGCAATCCTCGAGGCGGTTCATACAGTAATAATTTTTATAAACCGAAATTAAGACTTAAGTAGACAAAACCCCTGCTTATATAAAAAGTTATAGAAACGTAGAGACAGAAAACTCAGAAATAAACAGACAGGTCGAAAAATTAATAAAAGATGGTATAGTTGAACCATCTATTTCTGAATATAATAGCGTACTTCTCTTGGTACTCAAGAAATCTCTCCCAAACTCCAAGGAGAAAAAATGGCGTTTAATAGTTGACTATCGCCAGATAAATAAAAAAAACTCAGCAGATAAATACCCAATGCCAAGAATTGAAGAAATCATAGACCAATTAGAACCAATATTTTTCATGTCTCGATCTTATGTCTGAATTCAACCAACTAGAATTAGATGAGAAATCTAGAAATATTACATAATTTTCCACGAGATATGGTTCTTATCGCTACACGCGACTACCCTATAGCTTAAAAGTATGCGAATGATGACAAGCATTTCTCTATTTAGATGACTTAGTTAGTTATCGGCTGTTCTTATAAGCACATGTTTAAAAATTTGTCAAATATTTTTGATCTGTGTAGAAAACATAAATTAAAGTTACATACCTCGGCCATAAATGCACAGACCCGGCATCCTTCCGGATGATATAAAATGCCTACACACGCGGATAGTGCACGTTTCGTCACGTTTTGTAATTATTACAGACGATTTATTCACAGTGTCGCACAATTTTCACGTCATTTAACTAGATTGTGCAACAAAAAATGTACAATGCGAATGGACAAAAGAATGCGATGATGCATGTAATTATCTAAAAAATACCCTGATTTCAGCAAAAAACTTTGCATAACCACAGATGCAAGTAAACATGCATGTGGTGCGGTACTATCCCAGGAGTACAACGGTATACAACTACCAATTGTATATGCGTCACGATATTTCACACAGGAATAAATCAACAGAGCAAGAATTATCAGCAATTCTTCACTGGGCAATAAAACTCTTCAGACCACATGTTTGGGGACAAGCATTTTTTAGTAAAAACAGATCATAAAAATCCCACTTCCAAATTAACCAGGATGAGACTAGACTTAGAAGAATACCAATTAACGGTCGAATATTTCAAGGGGAAAAATAATCATGTTGCAGATGCATTATCCAGAATAAACATAGCAACATTAATACAAACAAGGTCATCAAAAAGACATTTAAACATCTGCGCAGATGATAAAATAAAATTGCAAAACGGTCAGAAAGAGGCCAATGTCTATGAAGTTGTTAGCACTAATGTCGTAAAGAAATTTGTGAAACTAATATTCGGTAAATTTAATTGTTTATTCAAAAAAAGAAAAAGAATTATTTCACAATTTTCAGTTAACGAATTGTACTCCAATGAAAAATTCCACTTAATTTACAGTTGCAACAAGCTGAACAACCTTTCTAGATTGTATCACTAAATGAATTTAAAAATATGGGCAACAAACAACTAACAAAAGTGGCACAAATAGACAAAAATGACAAAAATCAAATAAATGTAATCCTGTCATTGTTAAAAATAAAGACATTTAATTATTGGCCACAAATGAATAAAACCATTGCAAAATATGTGAAAACTTGTGTAAAATGCCAACAGGCAAAAACCAATACCAGTAGCAGATAAAAGTGCAAAAACAGTAGCTAGAGCAATATTTGAATCTCTTGTACCAAACGGACATCGGTACCGAATACAAAAATTCACTTATAAAAGACTTATGCAAGTGTATGAAATTAAGTAATATACAATCAACAACATATCCAACAGACGGTTGAGAGACGTCACCGAACGTTTAACGAATATATTCGTTTATACATTTGGATTGACAATGATGATTTGGACATATGGTTGGATTATTTCACATATTGTTTCCACACAGCTCCATCGACTGTACATGAATACTGTCCATGGGATTTTGTTTCTGGTAGATTACCAAGACAGTTCTCTGAAGTCAATAATTTATCGGTAATTAACCCTATATATAACGTAGATTATTACACAAAAGAATTTAAGTATAGAATATAGGTTGCTTATAAAAGAGCGAATCCAATAAAGGAAATAGAAAAACAAAAACGCAAGTTAGAGTACGACGAAAAACTAAATGATATAGAGGTAGAAATAGGAAGTTAAGTATAACTTAAAATAAGACAGCTCATAAACTAGAAAGTAAATGTTTAGGCCCTTATACAGTTATAAGCATAAAAAATAGATGTAGGAAAAAAGAAACCCCAAATAGTAAATAAGAACAGATTAAAATTATTCAAAAATTAGCTTAACTCGAGCATAGACTGTATTAATAGTTACCATATTTAGGCCTAATCAGCCACAATATAGTTATATACACATTAAAAAAAAAAAAATTAAAATAACTTTATATATTCATACAGCATTCGCAAATATTGAGAGTGCACTGTATACTTTGTCTCTACGTAAATATAATTCGAATACCCAGCACTTTTCAAGTGCAATGTAATATGACCGCGTCAAAGCCGCGTCAGCATTCCCATGCCTTGACTGCTTATGATATATATGCGCATAACTCTCTCTGTCCAATATGCATTCATTATACATGTAATATATAAGCATATGTTCATAATACTGCTCTGCTCTGGCTTCTCTACTGAAGCAGCGAGGCAGCTTAGATCTAACACGGAAATGTATATCTTTTAGAGTTTTAAGAATTCAATTATTAATAAAGCACTGAAGGGAACGGACGGACTTCTTTTCTTATTGGCATTATTATTGACACGGTATGCAGGTGGGTGAGACTGCTCACAACAGTATATTGAAAAGTATTCTTGGCATCCAAATCTGCTCCAGATCAGATTGTCTAACCACGGGTCCCAGGATACACACATGGTTTACTGGCACAAGGACAGAGGATGCAACAGGTTCTGAGATACATGGTCCCAACACCAGTATCTCCATTGGCCCACTGTTTTTCAATCGGAAGGTTGTGGTTTTCGCCAGTTATATTTTAGATCAAAGACCAGAAGGGGCGACTAGAATGGCTCCTCTGCACCACTTGTAGGCCGAAAAGCTATTCGGCGGCATCAGCCTGGCATCGGTCAAGCTTTTACTCACAGAACACTTTGTGTGTACGCTTCTTGTTGGTTTACTTGGCTGGTCACAAAAGGCTTAGGTACCACCTTCAAATAATAGTAATATCATCTGAAACTGAGTGTAGACTCTGTCAAAAATATAATGAAACATTTTCAAACTTTTTACTTGACTGCCCGGCCGTGGTCAGGCTAGCTCTCTCAAACCCAAATTTAATTAAAAAAGTATTTCGCCAAAATATCAAAGTAGGAGAGAAAATATTTAATACTTGTCGCAGTGCCTCTCTCTCACCTAACAAGGTGGACCATTCTCCTCAGGGTCTAGGCCATATGGGTTTCTGTCTCTCAATCACAATTTTTAGGTCTCTCTTTTTATTCATATCCACAAACATAAGTAAAATTTGTGCGCACTAATAACTAATCGCCGCTGGTGTTGGCGCTGGCGTCTAAGGCTCAAACTTTTGACGTCAGGAGATCAACAGCGGTCGCGGGTTCGATCCCCGCGCTTGGGCTGGGTGTTCCGTGTTGTATATATATATGTATGTGTTGTGATTGTTTGTGCTCGTCCTCGTCCCTATCAATTGTGTGTACCAGGACGCTGAACTCCCCTCAACCCCTCATCCCTTCATCAGCTCACCCCCTCACCACCTCACCAACTTTCACCCCTCCTCAACAACTCGACACAAGTTAATGTACTGTAAATGCCAATGTAAAAACGCCATACAATATACTGATTGTCCACATAATAGGACAGATTGTATATAAAGATAATGATATGTTTTTTTTTTTTTTTAATAATATCTAATCCTACCACTGATAAGGCCCGCTTTGCATGCGCACTTGCAGCTGAATATTATCATCTGCTTTGTCTGCACAAATGTTGCTGTTCACTCGCTCTCATTTGCAAGCATACATTCATGTAGTGCAGCTGCAAAGCTCAGCTTGTGTCTATCCTGTTGTGTCAACATGGTGGCAGAGAGCACTTGATGATTTGTACGTCTTATTGCGTTAGTTTGTGAATGCATAAGATAAAGATGCATAAGAAAAAAATATAAATTGTGTATTGACAAATCAATATAAAGATTTTAGCGAAATAACGATTTACGAAAACGGAGCGTCGTTTGTTAATCGGAACTTGAAATAACCACGCGCTTTTCGATTTCTCTCTTAAGCATACAAACATATGTATATTCATATAAATGCCTCTTATCGCTTATTTTGGCTTGTACATTCTTGAAGCTGAGGCTCAGATCATTACATCAATCGCATTACGTTATCTCTTTAAACAGCACACGATTTTTATTTTCCGTATTGATTGGGTTTTTTGGAATTAAAACAAACATCCGACAAATAGTGAAACAGATAATAATCAAACGGTTTGCCCCAACCCAAACAAACGGCAAGCTATCAACGTTTGCCAATGTTCCAACGGTTCAGGTTCTCAGCCTTTCTATATGTTCAAAGAAAGCAGAAACTGGATAGGCTAATCGTCTAGCAGTACCAGAAAAATGTTACACGAGGACAATTCAACGTGCGGAAATGCAAACACGTCACATCACCTTAAATCGCATAGGCCAAACGGTTACCTAAACAATGTTCAAATCCCGCAGCTTCGCATGCCTTGCTGGGTTTTTGAACAAACGGCTAACCGGGTTTAAGCATAACGCACACTCAAATAACTTTAGATCAATTGTAGGTGCATTCGATAACATACAACAAGATGTGAAAGACGAAGTAGAGCAACAAGTCGATATATTCAACCAACCAAGAGCATCCTAATCAATTATCTGGCCCACAACAACCCACTCAAACAAATATACACGTATAACCATAAGTTGTTAGTAAATGGATTTAAAAACATTGTTGAGACACAACCGAGACGTACACAATCTGAAGAATATAAAATACATTTAAATTTTAATATGACTACATCTTCCAATCGATAATTAATTTCCTTTTTAATGCAGTGTGTACCTATTTCCGTGCAGTGCGTCTTGTAATGTTTCAAAACCAGTATTTCATGTGGATGTACATATGTTATATGTGCATTGTTCGGTTTTTAAAGTAAAATTGTCGTCAGGTTACTGCAACTTTATTTGGAGTAAAAAATTCGTGCATGTATTTAATTTTATAATTCGTTAGAATTATATACTATGAACTAGTGGACACTGTGTGGTTTGACTCTCATTTCACATTTTATTCTATACATGGCTGCCATTATACAAATGCATCTATATTTTTTTTTTAATATTTTGGATATGTAAATTCCTTCAAGTACTCGAACATTGGCCTATGTACATAAAGTGTAAAACATAAATTTATTTTGCTTTCCAATATATCCGAGTGCTAGTTGTATCAAAGTTTGAAATATGCGCGAGTTCAAAGTTGTTGTGCTGGGATCCGGAGGAGTGGGTAAATCGGCTTTGACTGTCCAGTTCGTTTCGGGATGCTTTATTGAAAAATATGATCCTACAATTGAGGACTTTTATCGAAAGGAAATAGAGGTTTGTCACGCCTTATACTAAATGGTGCAAGATTTGCACTATTTCTTTTTTTTTTATTACATTACAATCACACAAATAACGTAAACATATAAATTGGTATACATAAATAACTATAAAAGCATGTAGGGAATGCATAAATGATGCATACCGCATATTTGGCCCTTTTAATAGATGTCGATTCGACACTGCCGAAATGCATACGTATATATAGGATATGAATATGTGCACTACCTAAAACATTACTCAGATAACTGAAGATTTCGTCCAAACGATATATCGTTATACTATATTTACATACATTTATCGATATTCCAAATAGTCAATTCAACATCACAAACTAGTTCACCAGTAAAAGAACACTTGATATTTAGCAGGGAAAGAAATGCTTATACATATATAAACCATATTTAAACTACAATCATAGACAAACTGATAGACCGTCAACTCTGCTTCTTATTCAAATGCTCTTCGACATTCCGTGGGCACTTTGCCTCTCTTAAAATGTTTATATGAGACAGCACTATTGGTTCGAAGAAACGGAAAGGTGCCCACGAAATTTTAACATTTAAGCAACTCCTCTCCTAGTTGACGATCTACTATTGTAGCATACATCCGGACAGACCGACACGGCTAGTTCGAATCGGCTTGTCGTCCTGATCAAGAATATATATACTTTATGTGGTCGCTTCTTCTGCCTATTACACAATCTTAATGTACCCTTGTACCATAGGTATATACGATTTTCCTTCCCAGCGCGGGCTTGGGAAGCGGACATCTTTTCTTATACAAGGTTTAAGGACAAAATGCAAACTGATGCCTCTACGTTTGACCCTGTAAATCAGTATTTTACTGGTTAAGCTGCTCATACTTCTTATGCAGACTTAAAAATAAACAAATTTTTTTTTTCATAGACACAAAAAGATATAATTTTTTAGTTAATTCGGGGTATGGCATAAGTATTTTGTGTGTAATACTGAAAATAACATAGTTTCTACTTAAACAAATGCAGAAATGAAGATAAATTTAATAAAATATATAATAACTTTTTGGAGCCGTTGGGGTACGGAATCCACTGAGCTTTGCAGAATTTCTGGAGTTATCTCTTTGTGGCCAGACGTTTTCAATTATGTTTAAACCGGGACTTTGAGGAGGCCAGTCCAAAGTGGGAGCACCAACTTATTTTTTAAGAAATTTTGTATCATACGGGCTTTGTGGCATGGGGCATTATCCTGTTGCAAGATAAATGATTCTCCAATCAGCCAATTGCCGGACGGGAATGCATTTTCATTTAGCGTATACAAATAATTGCCCTGGTTCATTGAGCCGTCGATCGAAATAAAGTCACTCAACCCACTATACGCAACACATCCCCAGAACATTACAGATCCCCCGCCATGACTCACTTTTTGAACAACAGGTCTTTTTTTTCCTTTGCTCTGTGGGCATTCTTATAAACAAATTTTTTTGATCCATTATACTCAAATGAGCTTTCATCCGTTCACAAAACGCTTCTCCAGAACTCCTTTGGCTTCTTCACAAACTTTTTTGCTAAGGCCAGTCTTTTTGCCATGTTTGCCTTTGAGATGAACGGCATTGCCCTTGACTGATATGTCTTAAAATCACCTTCCTTTAAACTTCGGCGGACTGTGCGCTCACTGATGGGGTTCTTTAAGGTTAAATTGATCAAATCTGCCGCACTTTGGGGCTTCAAAAATACATATTTTTTTAATTCCCGTAGAAGATATCGGTCTTCAGTAGGCGTTGTTTTACGTTTTGGACCAGATCTTCTTAAATTTTGAAGATTATTCTGTTTTTTAAATTTGTTTATTTGGTAGTTATATTCATTTGCAATCTCTTTTATTGCCGTTCCAGCGTAAAAAATTTCGCTACTATTGACGATCGGACAACCAAACTTAATTCCGCAGTTTTACCCATTTTTTTTAAATGACTTTTGAGAAACTTTTATTTTTCTATTAATATTTAAGTTAAATAAAACACTTCTTTTGTTGTCAAATGCTCAAAAGTGAAGAGACAATCGATCAAAGCTGTCGTCAAAATACTCATGTCAAGCAAAAATTCGATGCTTGCATGCATGCATGCATTCTTATCAGCAGAAACAAAATGCCAAAGCAAAATAACATACAATTTGGCATGCATAGAGCTATTAATAGATTCTTTAGTTGGCTCAGCATTTTCGCACCGTTATTTAATGGTACTAAGCAATGCCAGCTTCAATAGTCACAAAACGATTTCGTTAATATAATTATGCCGACTAGTGTATTTAAGGAGCCATATGTATCAAATGCAAGTCACCCATGAAAGTGAATCACCCATCGTCGGCGGAGCTTGCGACGCAGAACGGGAACAAAATGCAGTAGTCCTATTGCCGGCGACAGACGTTCCGCTTATGGAAGATGATGCGCAGTTGCAAAATACTATGTCCGCAGACTGAGTTCTACATATTGTGCCGCGGAACTGGTTGTTTGTTTTTTGTTGTTGTGTTGTACAAGTTCCGAACATATGTTCAAGTGCATAGCATTCTTAATTTGTTTTTGACAGGTAAAAAGGGTACATATATTGTATATTATTGTGCTCGGCGATTTTCAATTTTTTTCGGACTAGGCTTTCCTGCGTGCTACCACTGGGACGATTGAGCTTTATTTCGGTCACCAGGTACAATCCTCTTGAACAAATTAGGATCATCATTGACGTCATTCAAGAGCTCCTGAGTAATTTTCATGCGACCGTTCTTTTGCTCAAAATTAGAAGTTTCGGAACAAACTTAGCTGAAGCACATCTCATGCTCAAAACATTTGAAAAATCTGAAAAAATCGTCTGATATGCCAATATCCTCAGCCACTTTTCTTATGGTAATTCGATAATTTTGAAAAACAGTTTTCTTCACAGCTTCGAACATACACTGCCCGACTACCGATTAGCACACCCTATGCTCCGCGTCTTAGGAGCTTAATATCAGGAAAATGAATAAAGCTTTTCAGATAATTTTTTTGTCATTTAAAAAATATTAAATTCTACACGAGATTTAATAATAGATAAGATATTAACTTTACTAATAACATTTTAAATGAATTAAAACGAACTTAACATAAAAAATTAACTTTAATTTTTGCGACATTTGATTAGCACAGTCACTTGAAACCTTTAAATAAAAAAAAAAAAATGGATTCAAATTTTATTCAAATTATTTTTTAACATTATTTTCAATATTTTCGTTTATTTTTTAACAAAATTTAATAATGTGTTGAGCCTCCACGGTTAAGTATGACTTCGTACATCCGCTTGGGTAAGAAGTCATATAATTTTGTAATGCAATTGAGTGAAATAGCCTCCCAGGACCTCTTTATACCTTCAATGAGTTCAGCTTCAGTTGAATATTATCTGCCGGACTCGCACACTTTGCGTGCTAACCATTCCCAAACATTTTCTATAATGTTCAGGTCGGGCGAGTAAGGCCAAGTCAGCAATTCAACGTTCTTGACTGTGTGAATTGGTGCGTTATCCTGCTGGAACTTCCATTCCAAGGTTCCAAATATCCTTGATTGCAGGAAAAGCCGTTTTCCGTACTTCTTTGTACGCAATAGCATTCATACGGCTTTAGCTATGGTGCCAAAGTAAGAAATAGCTCCCCAAACCGTGACACCGCCGGCACGGCTGTGCAATCGATCAAGAGCATGCTCTTCCTTTCTAAGATCATGAAAGCAGTAGGAATAGCCATCAGCACCCTCCAAATTGAACTTTTTCTCATCCGAAAAGACTACACGCTCAAATTCCTTGGTCCAGGTCATATTTGATCGACGGAAATCGAGCCGTTGCATCTTTCGAAGTTGGTTTAGAAGAGGTTTTTTTTAATTTTAGACGCTTCATATGTTCTGCATTCGAAATAACTCTTTGTACAATCCGAACGCATGCTTTAACACCAGTTTTTCTTTTATTTTAGCGGGTGAGTCGTGAGAATTAGATGCGTGCCTCAATATAATTCGCTTGGCGGTTGGTGTTATTACTGATGAGGGCCGACCTTTCATGTTTTTCCAGAGGTTTCCTCATTGTTTAAGTATGCGGTAATAACTTTACGGCTGCGTTTAATATTTTTTGATATTTGAAGTATCAAGTGACCGCACTCCCTGTAAGCCTTTACTTTGCCTTTTTCAGACTCATTTAACGGTTTTGCTTTTCCCATTACTTCTTTATTTTATTGATAATTGATCACAATAAGTAAATAATAGTTGTATTCAGCCAAACACGACAGCTTACACGCAAAAATTGATACTAAAGCAAAAATGTGCTAATCCGCTGTCGCAAAAAAATGCATGCATTTTTGTCGCACTTCCAAGAAAATAGCAAAACAAAATAACGGTGCACTTCCAGAACTCAAAGTTACTCTATAAGTCAAAATAATGAAGAATAAAAGAGACAAAAAAAAGGGCAGGGAAAATATTCGAAGATTACAGTTATTTGCCTTTAAACAGATAGGTTAGAGGGTGTGCTAATCGGTTGTCGGGCAGTGTATATTCTGTTGTTGATGTGCTGGGGCGTCCAGAGCGAGGTTCGTCGTTGGCATCTCTGAAGAGTTTGTACAAATTTTTTTTACATAGAGCAGACTTTTCGGCACGCCGAAGCTAGCATTTTTTACTTGTTTTTACTTCAATCTGAAACAAGTAATACTCAATAAAGCCAAATCGAATTATTGCGAATTCATGACAAGATCCATTGTTCCAAAATTTAATTGACTTTTTCAGTGACAGACCGAACAGTGCGAGCACATCTTTAACATCGAAATTTCCGGAAATAATCGAGCAAACCACTCCTGGGTCCGCGTCAGTCTTCGTCACGACAGCTCGGCCTTTTTCTTGGTTTCTGGACCAAGCGCATTGTTATCAGCACACGACGGCAGCGTAGCTCTAATTTTTCGATTTTGTTATGCATGTGTGTGTGTTTGTATGTATGCAGCCACCCGCAATTAGTTTTTGAATGCGAATTACATATATGAATGCTAATTAATATTTTTATATGATCTGGCTGTAGGTAACCGCTTTCAACTACTATGCCGATAATTACGCAAGCATATCGTATATCGATAGAAATGAGCATACTGCGCCTATTAAGTGTTTCCGCCTAAATTATGAAAATAAAATAAATAAAAAAACTAATAAACCTTTAAAGTGGGTGCATAACTACTTATTGTGTTCACATTCATACTAGATAAAACGAATACTCCACAATAACAATCAACAAAACATAGTTTTTATATTTTTAAGTGTCTAATGTCGCAAGCAGCACTTCAATACATATAAAGCAGAAAAGAAAAGAGCAAACAACAAATCAAAAAGTAAAATAGCTGGGGAGACAAAACCTAAGCGTGTGGAAAATAACAATACTTCCAAGAATAATATCTGGCGATTCTAAGCCGCGGTCTTTAGATGTCATATCTCCTCTGCTTTGTTTTCTGACCAAAAATTTAGAGAGCTGGCTGAACTAATCCGCATCAGTGAGCAGCGGATTCTGGGCGATGTAAACGAGGAGATGCAGCAAATTGAGGAGAAAGCGGGTGAAGTGAAGGCACTGAAAGCGCAGCTGTCGACCTAGAGACTGCGTTTGAGGCGAGGCTGGCTGTCCAAGCTACGGGGAGCATAGCTGCTGATCTGCGACTTCATGTCGTGCCCTGCATGGAGGGTCGAAATATTTTATCACTTTTTAGCACGATGTGCTTTTCTTTAAACATATCACCATCGCCCAAAATCAAAGACATTTTCCGAGTTAAGCAGCGACCGACAAGCAGCGTTGTGGACCCGGTCATAATAGTTAAACTGGAGCACGTCCGTGAAAAATTTTCTTGGCATGCGATTAGTCAACACAACAGTGACTATGAATTTATTAGTTTACAAATTCTCAAAATATCGATCTTAGACACCTAAATCACAAATGTGATGCTTAATGATAAATACCTACTTATGCCTTACAGTCGACACACAGCTGGAACTGTTGCATATGATATATCTACTTTCTTTTTAACACTTGCGTGCCACTTCGACGTATAAACATTAAACCAGCCCGTCAATAATGGTTTAATAGCGATATCCATAATGCAATAAAGTCTAGAGGTAATGCTTACTATACATGGAAACGCTATAAAATGTCAGTACATTTCCTTAATTATAGAAAACTGAGGAGCATAGTCAAAGTCATATTTAGCGAAGTTCAACCTTGCAATATCATATGGACACACTTGGACGGAAGCCTCCTGCAAATGTGGACGTAAACCGGAATTAACCGGTACCTGAAGCATCCGAAAACCCATGTCTTTTAGCTCTAGTTTTTTTTTACGATTTTGTCTACACTAATTATCCGATCTTCATGAAATTTGGCAAATCGGTAGATTATGCGCTTATACATCTATAAACCGAGTTTCAACTATGTGTATCAAAACTTGTGGATATATAGCGTTTTTATCGATTTGCGGAGGCGGAGGGGGCGTGGCAAAAATGAAAAACAAAAGGTCTGACGTTACACTAGGGTTGTCCACATACAAAATTTGGTGACTCCAGCTCTTATAGTCTCCTAGGTGTTCATGACTGACGGACAGACAGAAGGACATGGCTAGATCGACTTGGCTGTTGATGCTGATCAAGAATATTTATACTTTATGTGGTCGAAAACGCCTTTTTCTGCCTGTTACATGTATTCGCACTCTAGTAGAGTACGAGTATAACAAGTAAAAACGCTATAGTCGATATTCCGACTATTAGATACTCGTTCTTAGCATTTATTCAATATTTGACACCTTCAAAAGTATTCAGCACTTTTTCGGGTTGGAGTGATCTTTTATAAAAGGATCATTTTATTTATATAAGGATCATCAAATTCCCTTATCGCTTGATAAAAACCCAGAACACCCACAGCCTTATTGTCGGTAATTGAAATGTGTAAGTCGAATTTTAATTTAGGGTCTAAAAGGACCCCCAAGTCATCTACTTAGTCGATACGATCAAGGGGCATATCTTTGAGAAGGTACGATGTCTGAAGCGGTATGCTACGACAAAACAACATAACTTTACATTTAGAACAGTTGAGATTTAATAAGTTGACCTGACACCACAATTGAAAAGAATCAAGGTCGTCTTGCAGCCTGAAGTGGGAAGAAGAGTCGTTGAAGCAAAGTTTAACGTCGTCGGTGAACAAAAGTACACGAGAGTGAGATAAAACCCGAGGCAGCTTGTTGATAAATAAGGTAAAGAGCCGGGGACCGAGGTGGCTACCCTACGGTAACCCGATGTAACCGTAGGGGGCTTAGAGTAAAAGTTATTAAAAAGAACTTTCTGAGTTCTGAGATTAAGGTAGTCGGAAATCCACTTATGAAGATGGGATGGGAAGCCAATGAATAACCTATGAATAAGTAAACAGTGATTTACCGAGTCAAATGCTTTGCTGAAGTCAGTGTAAATGACGCCAGTTTGCATTACGAAAGAAGAAAATTCTAGTAAATTAGTGGTGGTAGACCTACGCTTCAAAAATCCATGCTGAGCAGATAAAATTATAAAGCCACAAGAGTGTTGTAACTGTGAAGTTAATATTTTTTTCAAAAAGCTTAGGAATAGCAGACAGTTTTGATATGCCTCTGTAGTTTTGGGCATCAGTCTTGTTCTCCTTTTTATGGAGAAGATTAATAAACAACTCTTTCCAGAATGAAGGGAAATGCGAAGAATTCAAAGATCATCAGCCTAGAATCTGTGAATACACCCCGCAACGCCATCAGGACCAGGAAAAAGTTATTTTTAAAAGACTTAAGTTGATTATACAAAAAGCTTTTAGTAAATAGGGGAGATGGGATGTTATTAGAGCTGTGTTAGCTATAAGAGTATATCTCTGAAAGAACTCTGAAAACAAATTTGAAATGCCTTGATCTGTATCTGCTTTAGTGTTTATATAAAATAATGCAGAAGGTAGGACAGATGTTCTTTGTTTTGAATTAAAAAAATTAATAAATTGTTTTTGGTCCTACAGTGATGTAAATATGCTCTATAGCACTAGCACTCGGAATTAATGACAGTGAACCTTGAACGAGCAGCAATATACCGCGAATAATCCAAGGACTTTCCCGAGATCTTGAACTTCTTAAAGAGTCTAGCTTTGATATTTTTAAAATTATATAGCTGTGGAGTAAACCACGGTTGCTTTTTAAGCCTAACAGAATTAAAGAATTTTGTGAAAGAATTTAATCGCACGGTCCATATCTGTACAAGTGTACAAGTTGTTGTAACTGTGAAGTATGACCAGTCTGATTGAAGGATGACATTGTTATGGCTAGCGAAATTAGTCTTTCTAAATGAATACGTTCTAGCTGATGCAAGATGGAAGATGCAGATAGCGCAGGAATGGGAATAGTATCCATAGTAACGTTTCATGAAGGGCAAAACGAGTATTCAGGAAGCAAAAGCGGACTGACTCTATAGACCACTGAAATGGAAGGGTCAGAAGCAAATATCAAATCAAGTTGCCGACTCAATGAGTTTGTTACAAAATTAACTTGAGGTAAGGACAATTCAAGTAGGCCTTCAAAATATTCGTGTTGCCTTGAAATTATCAGACCGGCTGTATCGATCACAGAGGACCACGTGACATGACTGTAACTATCGAGTGGACTATTAGTACGAAAGATAAAATATAGAGTAGTTGTCTCAGGGGTTTTCGGCACTATAACGATAGTTTCAATAGAGTCTTTATTCAGACCAACTCTACCCAGACAATTTACTTTCTTGCGTTCAAGAGACTCCATATTAAAAGAATTTAAATTTGCTGCCAGCGTCAAGTATGACGTATTTAATTGCTTAAAGCCAAAGTGGAGAGCATTAAAGGCTTCCTTTGCATTCCTTAAGAACAAACTCATTAAGAACAGGACGACACAACCCACATATAAAATTCAAACCATGATTATATGTAAATAATAGCATAGACTCGGAGGAATCAGTGTTAAAAAGGTAACTTTTTTGTAGCAGTCAGCCATATAAATTGAGAGCGCAAAATAATTTAGCAATAGGAATGATACACTTTCTTACTGGGTAACTGACAGCAGTATAACGGCTTTGAAACGACACTACAACAAGCAAACGTATTTAAGCAAATAATTAAATTCTTAAAAATAAAACAATTTGTAGCAGTTTTATTAAGTGCACTAGAAGGCTTTCGTTTAAAGCGAAACCGAAATTAAGCACAAGAGAAAAAAACTCAAACATAACTTAACAATTGATACACGAATGCAAAAATGTCCACAAAACTAGAGATTGAAAAAAAAGCAAACCGTCTTGAGCGAAAGTCATGATTCATTCCAATGATTGATGATCAGGAGCAACAGCCGAGTCTATCTAGCCATGCCCGTCTTTCCGTCCTTATGAACGCCTAGATCTTTAAGACTATAAGAGCTAAAGTTACCGAATTTATGGTATGTCGACTCCCCTCGTGGGGCGTTAGATTAAGTTTGTTTTAAAATTTTGCCCACTGCAATCGCCTAAACACAACATCGTTTGTGGAACCGAGAACTGGCCTGGAATTGCAAACGGAACCACCATTCCTCCTGTTCTACAGCAGCGAAGAGTGTGATCGCATAACCAGCCTGGTGAACGGCCTGCTCCAGAATAAGAAAGCAATGGAAACCAGGCCACTCCAATGTTGGCCCATCCGAAGCCGCCAAATGCGAGCATATTTAATATACTCAGCAAGTTGCAGAAAGGGTACAATGCACAGCTAAATAAACCAATGCAGCCGCAGCAGCCCGAAAACGCCACCCGTGGCAATGTCCTGAAGTTCTTCGAACCTGCCAGCGGAAGCCCTATTTAATCGGGTACAATCGCTCTCTCCGTTGACCAGCTGGAACAGCAGCACGCCCGGTGATGCACCCCTACAATCTTCTATAAGAGAGCCCAAGCTGCTGTTACCATTGCAGAAGGCATCGCCATCGACTTCGGGCATTAAGTCGGAACAGACGTTGTCGCTGCTAATAGAGCTTAAAATTGGAAAGAGTTTTGTGAACTTCTCTGCACCCAAGTCGGGCAATGCCTTAGGCGGCTGATGGTGGGCGACAAGCAGGATCAAACGAAGCCAGCACTCATGCCGGCGATCATGTTTGATGCTCCGCTAGTGGCCAACGCCACGCCATAGCACATCAATTTGAACAGGCCTTCACTTACCTTATCCAGAACGACTAGGAGTTCGTCAACAAGTTGCATAATTTCTACCTCAACGGCTGCTCCAACTCGCTACTTGATCCAAGTGCAACATATCATTGAATAAAGAGTACATAAAGTATATATATTCTTGATCAGCATCAACAGCCGAGTCGATCTAGCCATGTCTCGGAGACTGTAATCAGCCAGATCAAGTTTGTTTTTAAATTTTGCAGCGCGCCCGCATGTTTTTATACGATTTTGTCTACAATTAATATCCCATCTTAACAAAACTCGGCAAATGTGCTTATTCATATACAAACCCAGTTTCAAAATTGTGGAATAAAATTTGTGGAAGAAAAACTTTTTACTGTTTGTGGGGGCGTGGCAAAATTTTAAAAACAAACTTGTTTTAACGCCCCACAAGGGGCGCTTAGACGCTTAGACGCTTAGTACGAGTATCATGAATGTGTCTGTCTGTTTGAGTGTTAACGGCAATGCAAAAATGTGATCATATTGTGTGTGATATTTGGCGTATAAAAAAGGCTTACAAGGAGAAAACTATATAAAAAACACATAGAAGATATATTAGTGGCCAGCATCATTCTTCACAGTTACCAAAAATGCGTTTTCCCATGTTTAGTGGAAAGCAAGCTGAATTTAAAAACTTTATTAGCCTTTTTGAGAGTTTGGTTCATTAAGTTCTGAACATCCATTTATCCACAAAACGTTGTTGTTGGATGGATTGTATCTGGATCAAATCGAGCTTTGGAGTGCAACCTCGCTATTGAAAACGAACATTGTTCTCTCGACACTCTGATTTTAGCATTAGGATATTTCAAGTTGTGCTTCAAATCATCCCCATCTGCTGTGTAACAGTAGGCACGACAAGTCTCTGCAGTTTGATCCTTCTGCCTCCTTAAAAAAAACTTGTAAAACTTGAACTTGATTTATTTCACTATCAATTATATGATTCGTTTGATTCGTTATCCAACTAAGCAACTAAGCGCAACATTTTGACGTTGCATCACGTTTGTTCGAACTATTGGGACTGCTATGTACCTTGATTACAAGGGAAAAAATTTTGCTGCAAGAATTTTGGGCGTAAAATTTGAATTGGGACGAGTCTGTTCCTATAAATCTTCATACTAGCTGGAACACATTTAAACACCGACCTTTCACAGCTTCTTAAGCATGTACAGTTGTATGTTAGTATATAAGTTCAATTTGTTTAGTTCAAATATGGGATATTAGATATAGCTGTGGCCGTCCGATCTCAGAAGTCTTAAGAGCAATAAAACTAAAATTTACCAGATTATCCTTATATCAACACGCTGATTGAGTTGAAGAATCATCCGAATTGGATTGAATTCAGCTTGGACAACCAGGAATTTTTTCAGAAGGGGAAAAAGGCAGTAAACGAAAACAAAGCAACAACAAAGCAATTTCAAGTATAAATGTTTAGCAATGTCGCAACCAGAGGAATTTAGCAACTAACTGACCTCGGCCATAGCCGAGCTTACATAGCTTGACATGTAGATTCGTATTAAGTATCAGAGAAATGCAATATAGATGAGCAGAATGTTAGCCATGTACCATATGTAAATAAGAGCACATAACAGTACAGTCAAAGAGAGTGAAATGTAAATAACATTGGCATATGCATATGTGCGCAACAATATATAAATATGTGATTAAATGTTAATGGTAATGGCATATTGCAAGCTCTTACATTCTGCTTTACAATATTGGCTTTATATTATAAACTCAAAGTATTTATAAAACAAACTGAACAAATCTGATCCAACATTCTGGCCCCATTGAAGCTCAGGCTCGTTAACCGTCTAGTGGTAGCACAGCCAGCTTTTGGATTGGGCGCTTAACGATGCCTTCTGATGTGCGCACTTTACCATCGACTCCGCCCGTTGTTCCCACCACCCTTATAGTGATCCATTTTTGTGGTGGCATGTTGTCCTCGTGGACCACGACAAGACATCCTATTGTCAGTTCTGGTCCTTTGCTGCAGGCTCTCCAGGTATCAGTTCTATATTGTTTGTAAAAATAAAAAATTGGTTCTGATTGACTTTGTGTTGATTATAGAGAGTTAAAGGCAGATACAGATTTTGAATACCCCTTGCTGCTTATTTATGATCAGATTGCTATGTATAGTTAATTATTTAACTTGCTAAGACATGCCTAGAGGATATCATCAAATGCCATAAGGGCAATACAAGTTTTTAAAGATGTGGACTTTGATATGAAAAATGCAGTGTGATGTGAGAATATTCGATGGAATTGCATACAGATGCGAGTTCCTATGGTTATGGTGCTATGTTGTTGTTGTATCGGATCGATAGAAGTTCTTTTATATTACAAAATTTTAGCAAAGAAATTCATAAGTCAAGATAACCATTCTTATTCGTTAGATTCGTTGGTGAAGCCGTAAAGCGTTTTCGTCATTATCTGTTGGATCTAGAGTTGGTGATATAAGTTGATTGCATCAGTAAAAAAATGTAGGGTTGATTTCTTATCAGCAATTCTCGTTCAAGGAAAATCTGACTACATAGCAACAAGCAAAATTCCTGAAAAGAAAGTGCATCTGTTAGAAATTTCTAGTGATTTGTTTTGGCCAAACATTGGCTTGATTCAGATTCGATTGATGCCGAGGATTTGGCAAAGATATGTGAATCGAGAAAGGGCTCTGTTTCGCAAAAAAATGAAGGAATCATCGAACTTGTAGTTTCACTAAAGTATCATTTGAATTTAGAGGGTCACTAATAAATGAAGTTCATGAATCCATTATGTACTTAGATTGGAAGAAAACGTTTGATAACGTCTATACTACTATTGGTTTGATAAAATGAAAAGGTTTGTTGATAATTTCATAATTTTCAAGACTGTTAAAGGGTTTTCAAGAAAACTTCTGGTGGAGCTTTAACCCATTGCAATTTTGCCAACACATTAAAAATTGATAGCATTTGAAAATGAAGTGGTAAAATGTATCTTAAAAAGTAGGCGCGTGCGCACTTTGACGGTTATTGTTTGATATCTTCAAGTTGAATACTGAGGGCTGTGTGTCAGCTATGGAATTATCCATTTTTGTTTTTGGGATTCTGAATCGAATTATTGCAGTTAAGGGTAGATGTTCACCTTGATTAAAATTTTTCATAATCAGTTCAACATATAACATTATACTGGAGTTGGTCGGGCTGGCGTTCAGGTTGAGCGTATGATGAACATATTTAAGACGTTATTAACTGTTATTGTTATATATATATATCCAGAATATATATAGATATATATATATATATCAAGAATATATATAGATATATATATAGATATATATATATAGATATATATATATCTATATATATTCTTGATCAGCAGCATCAATCTATCCAGTTCCGTCTGTCCGTCCATATGAACACCTAGATCTCGGAGACTGTAAGAGTTACAGAGCCCCAATTTGGTATATACACTCCCCTTGTGGGGCGTCAGATCAAGTTTGTTCTTAAATTTTGCCCCGCCCCCGCAAATCGATTAAATTTTCCACAAATTTTAACGCATTTAGTTGAAACTCGGTTTGTATATGCATAAGCACATAATCTACTGATTTGCCGAACTTTGTTAAGATCGAATAATAATAATTGTAGAAAAAAATTTTGTATGCATTTGTATTTTGTAATTATGCCTTTGTACAGCAAGTGCAGTTTTGCTTCATTATATATATTTCCACTTTGCCAAATCACCACACAAATTTCCACATCCACAAATTTATTGTCTAAGGCGGTTAACTTTGGTTGGTTTGATTTATTTTATGTATTATTTAATTGGTTTCTCAATTGACTAAGTGCCAAAAATTTATGAGGCCACATATAGTTACATATATAAGGAATTTAGTTTTTAGCACTAAATACCTTAGATTTCGGCATTGATTTTCCTTTTTTCCTGTGGTGAGATGACTCATTACTTTACCACGAAGACCACCTAGCAGGCTTCATTCGCGATATATATAAAGTAGATCTTGTGCCGAGACGAGAAAAGTGCACTTTGTTCAATTTTTATTTTTTCAAGAAAATGGCTGAAACGATGAATTCACGGCCCGAAAGTGGCATTGTGCCGCTTCTCGAGTAAGGTCTCACTACTTGGGATTGAGATTCTGATTTGTTAAACGAAACAATATGAGTCCGCCATATAGCCAAGTTAAATACACCACATCACCGACACCATGGGTTGCATCTGGCTATACTAGCGCCTCGCTGCTTCAATCACCGCTGTCGGCCGCCAGTTACCTACCGCAAAGATTGCCTATCGTCTATTCCGCATTTCTGGTGCCGCTGGTCGTCATCATCAATGGCTGGAATATCACAGCGTCGTTTATCAAATTTTATCTATGCTAGAAATTAATTTATTTACGCAGAGCTCCGTTAAATATACCTTGTTTACAAACCAATGCGGACTACACAGTGCACCGGCAGTCTTTCAAAGATTTTTAAACAAGATATTTGAGGACATGATTAAAGAAAATAAGGTAATGGCTTACATGGACGACATAATGATAGCAACAAAAGTGATATGGAAGTGTTAAAAGAGGTTTTGAAGCGACTAGTAACAAATAAATTGTAACTGAGTAGAGACAAATGCGAGTTTTTGAAGATAGAAATCAAGCATCTAGGCTATTTAATATCGGGAAGTGGAATCAAACCGGTTACAAAAGAACTTCAAGAAGTTAGAGATTTCCCAACCCCTACTAAGGCACAAGAAGTACTAAGTTTCTTGGGCATATGTTCATATTTCAGGGGCTTTGTTAAAGATAGAACATTTTCGTTTGGAATAGTGGAACTAGAATGTTTTGGAGCACTAAAGAGAAACGTATTAGAAGGACCAAATCTAGCCTTATATAACCCATTAGACCTGACAGAACTACATTGTGAGGCAAGTGCATTGAGTTTTGGAGCGGTTTTCATGCAAAGAAAAATGGCGAGTTTTCCCAGCTTTCTACTTTTCCAAAGGAACCACAGAAACTGAAGTAAAATATTACAGCTGTGAACTAGAGATGTTAGCAATAATATATGCATTACAACGTTTCAGAATATATCGTCAGAGACAGACTACAGCGTTATGAATGCACAAAAAGAGTTGAATTCGCGAATAGCTCATTGGACATTAGAATTGTTGAACTATTCGGTCTCATTAGAACATAAATGTGGAAACAAAGTTGCAGGAAACGCTACAAAGGACAGAACACAAGTATTATAAGATGAGAAATGGCGTGATATTTAAAAAAAGAAATAGGGAAACACTTTTGCTTTGTGTACCAGAAAAAAAGGCGAGCCATGTGCTTTATAAATATCATGACGAGAGAGGCCATGTTGGTATAGATAAAATGTCAGAAATGCTAATGCTAATTTTTGGTTCCCCTATATCAGGGCTGAGCCAAACATCATGTCTAAGTATATCGCGTATTCATCAAAGAATGGAAAAGAAGAGTGATTTCTGCACAACATATTGACCATTTTAGACCAGTATACAAGAGTCGTTCGAAAAATTATAAAATTTATTAGACTTTATACGACAAAAACTACAAGTACACAAGAGGCGGTTAAAGGACTTGCACTTAAAGGCAATTTCTGAGCTTATAGCAGACCTAGGTGTGTGTAAGTTCAATTGGCCCCGCAGCGACAGCAAGCCGCGCGGCTTGTTTCACGCGAAACCCAGGCTAGAAGTACACCCCTTCCCGCCCAACAGGTCGAGGGCATAACATGCGACATGAATCGCGAAGACTTTCAATAAAACGAACCGTATACGATTTACATTATCTACTAGCAAGGCGCGTTAGTATAGATGTTTTATTTGAGTTGAGATAGCTATTAATGGAGATAAAGTTAAAGAGATTATTATAGTTAGAAAACAGATCACGAAAAGGTTCATTCAAGCGATAGTGTAAATTACAGTGCTGAAGATATATAGGAACAGAACTTCTAGCAGTTATATGAAGGACAGAAAAACTAATTTGGCTCATCAATGTCTGAGATTCAACATTAATCAACTTATATATAAGTTTTCATTAAGCATAATTCTACGGTTTCCTAGAAATGGCAGGTTTATTAGCAGAAGTCTACTTGAATATGAAGGGAGGGGGCTATTGGGGTTAGTATCATAGTGAATCTATGACTTCCATCGTATATTAGCATTTTTTATTTTTTATGATCTGCTTCAATACCATAGGGTGGGTCCCGGGGTAATGATTGCGCACAACTTAATCAAATTACAATTTACTCTCCTCTTACCTTGCCTAAAATGTAATATTCCTTTTGCTATGAAAGATAGGATACTATATTTTCGACAGAGTTCGTCGAACTACTCACTTCACGATGCTCTTCTTGTTATATGTTAAATAAGCAATAATTTATACTTAGTCATGAACCCTCTGTTAAATATATATTCCCTAACTGACTAAGACTGCTAGTCCGATTTTTTTCCTGCGTTTCAGCCATACCTTGGGAATAAAACATATTTCTTAATAGCAGGCCATTTCTATTACCAGTAATAAATCGTAAAAGAATAGTCACTATCATCAACTATTGGGAGTTTGAAAACATATATTTATAGTTTAATGCAATAAAAACAATAACATATACGAGTATATATAAAAGTGAATGTCTGTCTGTCCTTTATGGGCGCCTAAACTATTTTGCCCGTCGTTTGGAAAAATGGGCGATCATAAAAATTCGTCATAGCTTTGCACCTGTAGAACCGATTGCAATGACATTTTTACAGTATAGTACAGTATTTATAAAAATGGGCGTGGCACCGCCCCCCTCATATAGGCAATAATAAAATTCATCATATCCTTGCACTATGCAATGAAAATTTTTGTATCGACTAGGGGAATGTCAAGGGCTATATATCGTTTAGTACAAAAATAAGAGATATTGAAATTCGTCATATCTTTGCACCGATTGTCATGAAAGGTCGAGCTGGTTTTATTATTTCATTAATGAGCGCCATAACTATTTGCTTAAGACCTAGAATAGAAGCTAGCTTGTATTTGAGAGTGACGGACCTTACATGCTCCAATAGCTGGGACAGAGATTCCTCATGTTTAATATTCGAGTAGTTGCTCTGAGTGTGCAAATATCTGAAATGAATTTTGAATGTTGTTGGATATCAGGTGTGGCCCTATGAAGCACATACCCCTTGGCAATTTGCTCTATGATATCATCGTTGATGCGTTGATGGCGAAGGTATTCATCCAGATACTTGCGCCGTTGCAGCAAAACAAATTGGTTGAGTAAGGCCTCACTCCAATTCACATCGTATCCATATGTTGAGCTATAAATATGCATATCAATATCAATATAAAAAAAATTTATTGACATCGATATATGTATACCGATAAATTGAGTTATCGATTCACATATCGATAAACGTGTATATACACGTTGAGGTATGTCGATATATGTATATATATTGAGTTATTGATATATCTATATTGACTTGTCAATGTCTATATGTATATCGAGGGATGAGTGTTGGATATGCTTACATCGATATCTTGAGTTATCAACACTTGTATATTGATATCTTTCTATCTACACAATGATGTCGATAGAAAAATATATATTGATATCGCTATATATCAATACATTTTATTGACGTTTCAATGTTCCACTCCAAAAAACTTCTAGACTACCACCGAAACTGTTGAAAGTTCGTAAAGTTAGACAGTAATAAAAACGTATAGAAGATCACTAGCATAACAACAAACATAGATCAACAGATAGTATGTAATAATATAAAGTCCCTTGAAAGAAAAATCTCCTTCATTGCTCTCGCAATATGAGAGGTTGTTTAAATTAGTCTCTCTCTTCTTTTCAAACTTTTCATTCACTTTACAGTGAGTAAACTACACAATAAATTCGTGGTTACCAAATGTGATATATAATGTAGTATGTGCATTCTTATAATTGAATATAACGTAAACACACAAAGCTGAAGCGCATAATTTAAAAAATGAGAACTCTATAGTCAATATTTAATATTCGATAGCCTCGAAAGTATGGAAACCTTTTTTTTTGGGGTTGGGTGCTTTCATACAAAATGTCTTTTTACGATTTTGTCTACAATTATTATATCTTCATATTCACTCACAATAAAACTGCGACCAAAAACACAGTGTTTTACTTTTGCGTTCGGTGGAATAAACCTAATGCAACACTGTCTGGGTGAATGGATACAAAGATGTTAGTATTCGAAGGGTACTATTTATGTTTTGGGAATACCAAATAATAACAAACATTTTTAAATGTCTTCATGACCCACTCGGCCAAAGAAACAGTGGAGCATTTGCTTCGCTGTGCTTCTTCCATGCTTCTTCATTCTCATATATCCATAATTCGTCACCTGTCACGACTTTATAAAAGTCTTTTGAAGTACCATGGTTAAACTTTTTAATCATTTCCTAACACCAATCGCCCCGAGCCTTTTTTGAGCGATTTACATTTTTTGGCCAATTTTTTTTTTAACTCACTGTAAACGAAACAAATAGCACTTGTACATCAAAACGTTGTGAGTACGTTCATGCTAAAAATATCAAACTTTATTATTAGCTAGTACAGCTCGTATAAATACTACCCCTCGTATAAATATAAACACACATACATTAAATGTACTATATCGATAATATAATATACCCTAAAACCGATAGCATGCATATAAATACATTTGTAGTGACATATTCAACCCCTTAATTTTATCTTGGAAAGAACAAAATAGCAAATATTTTGTATCAATATTTACATATATTGCTTCAAATTACAGGTAGATAGTTCTCCATGTGTCTTGGAAATTTTGGACACTGCTGGAACAGAGCAATTCGCATCAATGAGAGATCTTTACATAAAGAACGGGCATGGTTTTATTGTGATGTACTCACTTACGAACCACCAAACATTTCAGGTAAATACGTTAACTAAAAACATACAAGTAAGATGAAGCACATTAGCGTTTAGTATATGTATATATCACTAGGTCTATGGTCTAGATCAAATTGCAGTGAAATACGAAGATTATACAAAAAAATAATAATTACAATAAAACCAAGTTAAAATGCTCCAGTCGCTCTTGCTCAAATAGTAGAGCCGAAGTTTATATACCATTCACATTGCAAATATAAAACCGATCTAGATCAAATCTGTTCGATGGGTTAAATCTGTGGCTACAGTGGATACAAGGGATACAAGACGATTTTTTTTAATTTGGATGAAAAACAGAAAAGTTATGCTCCTAAGTATTCCGGAACAATCGCTTATATGGTAGTTCTCCGATCTTGATTAGAACAAGCCGCTTTGGTTTGATTTAGATGAAAAACGGAAATGTTATTCTACCAAGTGTTCATTCCATTAAAATTGGTTTTAGGGAGCTAAATAATATAGTTGACCGATCGGGTGAATCTCGAACCAGCGTGCAGACAAAAAAAAACATCTGTTTAAAATTTCAACTCTGTAGCTCTTAAAACTTCTGAGATCTTGGAGTTGTTAGTGGAGTTGAAACAGACGGACGGACACACGGACAGACATGGCTATATCGACTCATGCTGAATAAGTATATATATATATTTGATTTGGTCTGCTACGCCTGCTGCCTGTTTTATCGCAACAACTTTAATATACAATCTTTAGGTATAGAAATCTCTACTTGTGCCTTTCCATTTCATTATATTTCTACTTTTCATTTTGACTATTCCTTTTACGTTCTCTTGGCAACGCAGGCACTGGAAATCAAGCGACAAACAGCAACAGATCGGCTTAAAATGCATAACCAATTTATTTATAGTTAACCATCGTTAAACTGTTAATAAGGAATATAAAATATATGAATCCTATTATAATCTACTCAAACAATGTCAAAACCAAACCCCGTGAAATAAATGTAAAGTTGTTTTAAATCGGAGCAATATCATATAAATTGCGCAGTCGGACAACAAACCGTTCGAACACATAAATGCTAAAACAAAGAAGTATATTTGTTTTTGCATTTATGTGTTCGAACGGTTTGTTGTCCGTATGTTGTATAAAGATATATTGGGCAACAAACAGCCCAAATCTTCAAACATACATATAACAAATAAAAATTGTGGTTAATGTTAATGTTATACAGATATTTTAGTGTTTAGACTACAGCGAATTCACCCGCACAAATTATATTGGGGCGAGTGAACTGAACTACAGCGAATTCACTATCATCTGCTAAACTGGTGAGAGAGCGTGCCGAGTTACAGGTGGAACCACCCTTTTGAGCGGGGAGTCGGCAAGTCCAACTGGCAAATTGAGCGGGGCGAAACGTCTTTAGTGTAGCCATCACTTGTTCTCGGTGAGCGAATCTAAGTCTGTTCATTCTAACTGGACATCAACAACCAATTAATGTCCAAGAATTCCTGGCAAAACTGAAGAATTAATTATTTTTATAAAACACGTTGATTTAATTCGAAGCTTGGTTAACTCTAATGGGCAGGCTTTGAGTCTATTTGAGTTAAAAGTTAGATCTAAATAAAAGATAAAGCCAAAATTGTACTTATCAGCAACATTAATCCAGTAGATTGCGAGAATATTTTGAAAACTAAATTTTATGTAAATGAAAGCTTTGAAAATATTGCAAACAGAATTAAGACATCCGCATAATATAATAGTAGGAACTCGATAAAGACCAATTAAGCTGCTTATAGATTCGGACATCATTAGCTCAAAAATATTTGTTTAATCGTTCATTCAGTTCTGAGTTGGAAAAACCAATTACAATTAAAACAGTAAATTCAAGAACGGGCTGCGTAATAGTAGAATAACAATGCCATTATTTAAGGAATTTAATTTCCAAACAATAGAATCGAAATGCTTGAAGTAGATCTAGACTTCACTTTTGATGGTAATATTGGCTGCAATATTTTGAATCCATTAGTGGCTATGATTGATTTTGATAATCAGCAATTAGTCAGGAAAAATGCTAATTTGAGATTAACATTTGCAGATCCAAATAATGAAATAAAAAACTTGTCTTACAAGGGAATATTAAACTTTAATTCACACCAAATTTATATTTAGTTTGAAAATCCCAACATAGAACATACATAGCTTATAGAATCTGACATTTTAATACCCTACTAAATACATTTAAATCAGTTATTTATATTGAAGGTGATAACCTATCCATTATAAATAAATATCAGCATAAAATACCTATAGTTAATGATATACTAATTTTTTCTAGAATTTATAGAGTCCCGGACATTCACTAGGGTGAGTTAGAAAAACAGATTGGTGAAATGTTGCGGTCTGGAATATTCGTAGGCTTCCAGTCCTCACAACGCGCCGAATTGGGTTGTGCCAAAGAAAGCAGATACTTCCAAGGTCAATAAGTGGCGATTAGTAGTTGTCTATAAAATTATCAATTAAAAACATGGAAGACTTATTTTCAAACTAAGAAACTGCCAGTATCTTACAACTTTGGATTTGGCGAAAGGGTTTCATCAAATCAGCATAAAACCTGAAGATCAGTACAAAACTGCTTTTTCTACACCAAGTGGCCATAACGAATTATCAAGGATGCCTTTCGGCTGAAAAAACACCCCAGCATCTTTTCAAAGAATGATGAATGAGATACTTCATGATTACATCAACACAATATGTGTCGTGTCCCTTGATGATATATACTTATATTATTTACTTCTCTAGTCGCTCACATTAATTCTCTTAAGAACATTTTTAACAGACTTGCCCAGTTTAATATGAAAGTGCAGATTGATAAATGTACTTTCTTAAAAAGACAATTGGAATATTTGGGTCATATTATTTCTTTTGAAAGCATAATCCTGTTGAAATTTATATAATTCAAAGGATTCCTATTCTAAATACGATCATGAAAATACGTTAATTGTTGGGTCTTACTGGCTTCTGTAGAAGTTTATAAAATATTATAACCAAGTAGGTCTCCCACTCATGCCTGACGGAAAATTCGAAAATTAACGTAAATGATCACGCTTTCGTTAATTTTTTCAACAAACTGAAATAGCTAATATGCACAAGCCCCATACTGGCATATCGAAATTTTGAATGTAATGCTGCTTTAGGAGGAGCTGATTTATCACAAAGTGACATAGGATTTGCCTCTCGAACCCTAAATGAGCACGAGTTAAATTATAGCAAAATAGAAAAAAAACTACAAGTAAAAACGCTATAGACGATATTCCGATTATCAGATACTCGTCCTCAGCATTTATTCAACACACACAAAAGTGTGAAAACAATTTCTTTTTTTTCGTTGGGGTGTTCTCGTACATAATTTTTTTTTTACGATTTTGTGTACATTATTATCCGATCTTAACAAAACTGGGAAAATAGGTAGATTATGTGCTTATACATATACAAACCGAGTTTCAACTGAATGCGTTAAAATTTGTGGAAGATATAAAGTTTTGCGGGGGCGGATGGGGGCGTGGCAAAATTTAAAAACAAACTTGATCACACAAGGGGAGTCTACATACCAAATTGGCCAAACAGTCTCCGAGATCCAGGTGTTCATACGGGCGGACGGACGGCCTGACACACGGACATGACTAGATTGACTCTGATGTTGATGCTGATATATTTATATACTTTATGGGGTCTTAGAGGCTTCCTTCTGCCTGGTACATACATTTCCACGAATACAATATACTCGTTTATTCTACTAGAATACGACTATAACTAGGTATTGTATGGGCTATGAAATATTTTAGGCCATATCTTTTTGGAAGGAGATTCATCATTCAAACAGAATATCGTCCTCTAATTTGGCTTAACTCTCTTAAAAAACCTAACATGAAATTGCAGCGTTGAAAAATACGTCTAAATGAATATGATTTTGACATTGACTGTATCAAATTAAAATTGAATATTGTGGCAGATTCCTTAAGTAGACTTAAGGTAAACGCTTTAGAAGGAGAAAATTATGACTGAAGTTCTCATTTAGAAACCATTGACAGTGAAAAAAACACCAAAATGATCATATATATAAATGAATCTCCGATAAACATTTATACATGCCAAACAATTATAATAATGGGAAACAAAGACATGCATTGAAAGAAAATCATATCTTGAAAGAAAAATCTAAAAGATGTACTTCCAATAAAGGGAATAGTAGGAATCTTCTGTGAAGACGAATATTTTTGTAAAGTTTCAAAACACAATTACATCATACTTTTCGAATCTTAAAATGTTTAAAATTTCTTAATGATATGCCTTCTTGAAATAATTGATTAATATAGGGGATACAAGCGAGATATTTATTTATTTTCCCAGCCTATTTCTCGAAATACATAAATTCATAAATAACTGTATTTGCAATATGTGCAAGGGTGATAGGCAACCATCTAAGTTAAAGATGTCCATATCCAAGTATGATAGGCAACCAGCTAAGTTAAAAATGATAAGATAAGATACAAACGAGATATTTAGAACTAAAGGATTCAATTTATTTTCCCAGCCTATTTCTCGAAATACATAAATTCATAAATAACTGCATTTGCAATATGTGCAAGTATGATAGCCAACCATCTAAGATAAAAATTCAATAACACTCACTGATGCTCTAAAAGAACGATTTCCCAATTTTGGTAAGATTAAAAAATCGTTGCTGATAAAGAATTTAACTCAGCATATATCAACGATTTTTTAATGAATACCATTTTACATCACCCAACACTCAGGAAATTCTGATATTGAGAGATTTCATCTAACTTTGAATGAACACAAATGAACTTTTAAACTGGACAATAAAAATCTTGCATTTAAATCAGTTCAACTATATAATGATACAACCCATACAACTACAAACCATAAGCCAAATGACTTACTACACAATCATGTTGACAAATCCGCTTGGGAAAAGCACTAATTCATAAAAAAAAGAGAAGAATATTAAAAAAACAATGAAGGGTTATCGGATCATTAAGAATTTTGTGACTAGTTCGAAATCTAGGTTTCCAAGATATTAAACAGAAACTCAAATACAATAAATAAAACTGTAAAAAAAAACAGATACAATTATCACTAACGAAAATGTAAGCATCAAAATTAGAGTGTTTTTATACTCGTACTCTAGTATAGTAAACGAGAATATTGTATTCGTGCAAATGTATTTAACAGGCAAAAGGAAAGTCCCATAAAGTATATATATTCTTGATTAGCATCAACAGCCGAGTCGATCTAGCGATTCCTACGATTCGTCCGTATGAACACTTATATCTCGGAGACTATAAGAGCTACCAAATTTGGCATGTAGGGTTTTTATTAAATTCGCAAAATGGTATATTAATTCTGTCAGGAAGTCTTCATCGCGTTTCCGACCATATAAAGTATACATATTCTTTATCAGCATGACAAGGCTAATCGATATTCCCATGTGCGTCGGTCAGTCCGCCTTTTTCAACACAAATATCTCAGAAGTCTTAAAAGCTACATAGCTAAAATTTTTACCGGATACTTCTTTTGTCTGCATGCTGGTTATTCTCGAGTTTTATCAGATTGGAGAACTATATCATATAGCTCCCACAAAAGCGATTATTCAGGAATGAACAGTTATTAGCATAACTTTCCTGTTTTTCTTCAAAATAAAAACAAAATTAACCCTTAGTATCATAACTTTTCTGTTTTTCATCCAAATCAAAATTCTTTTTGTATCCATTTGAGGAGGCCCCACGTTCGCTAGTCTGATCTGATCAAAATCGGACAACTATATCATATAGCTACCATATAACCGAATAATCCGGAATGTACACTTAGTAACATAACTGTTTGTTTTTCATCCACATCAAAACAAATTCGTCTTGTATTCACTGTAGCCTTATGCCCATCTACCAGATTTGATATAGATCGTTTAAATATTTACAATTTGAAAGGTATATAAGCTTCGGCAAGCCTTTCTTGTTTTTTTTTACTAGCACCGTAAAAAAATATTTTATAAAAAACTTCATACTCTCTTGCATTTCCTTTATATGACTTTCTTCTGTTTTAAAAGCAGGAAAAAAAAAACTCAGAATACTCCAACAATAACACTAGGCAACACTATAATCGTATGTTTGATGAGACCTACTGATTTTGATTTTTATTGTGACATTGGCACAATTTAATCCGGATCAAATTTGGTTAGCAGACGTGAAGGCTTCTAAAACTAACACAAAATTTGTTTTCGATTTGAGGAAAGCCTAAAGTGAACGAAAGAAAACTAAATTGCTTTTGAAGTGGCTTTGATGCTTTTGAAGTTAGCGCTAACACGAAGATGTGAAACCGAACTTTTTATAAGAACAACTTTTGTTTTTATCGAAATTAAATCAAATTTGATTAGATCTGGCTTCCATAGAACGGGATATATATTTACAGTCTAAATGGTATGTAAGCTTGGGCAAGCCGAAGCTAGCTTTCTTTTCTTGCCTAAATTTTGTTATGATATTACATTTTCAGGATATTTCTAGTATGAAAAATGTAATTACACGCGTTAAAGGAAGTCAGCCAGCACCTATATTGCTAGTCGCGAATAAATTTGATTTGGATTGCCAAAGAGAAGTATCCACTGCTGAAGGTAAGCCATTCATTTTTTGCTTTTGTAATACTGTAAAAATTTTGTAATATATTTCATATATGTACAAAAATTTATATATATTTTTTATATGAGCCATATATGTATTTTGAATATTAAAATAACAATAATTTATGGCTTTCGAGTGCACATTTTTAAATTGGAAGGTTCGATATATTTACCCTTAAAATATTTATTATAAGACTTGTTTGCTGTAAGTTGCTCATATGGAAAAATCAAATTTGGGTTTCAATATGTCCGGGACGTTGACGTACAACGCGCAACACGTTCAAATGCAAAGCCCTGGCTAGAAGCAAACCAAAGAGAGCAAACTATAAAAATTTCTTTTACACAAACTCAATGCGGTCCTGGTGTTTTCTGGATTATGGACACCAAACACCAGAACATACACAGCCTTATTGACGGTAATTGAGATGTGTAAATCGAATTTCGATCCGATCAAGGGGCATATCGATAAGAAGGTATTATGTCTGAAGGGGTGTCCTACGACAAGACGACATTACTTTGTATTTAACACAGTTGAGATTTAGTAAGTTAACAAGGTCATCTTACAGCCAAGAGTGGGAGGAACAGTTGTTGAAAAACAAGCAAGTGGTGGTAGACCTACGCTTCATAAACCCATACTGAGCAGATGAAATTATAGAATCACAAGAGTGTTGTAACTGTGAATTTAATATTTTTTCAAAAAGCTTAGCAAATGTTTTGATATGCCTCTGTAGTTTTGGGTATCAATCTTGCTTTTTATGGCGAGGAATAATAAATGACCCCTACCAGAAAGAAGGTAAAAACGGAGAACTCAAAGATACATCACAACGCCATCCCGGAACGCCATCAGGACCAGGGAAAAAGATAGGCTTAATAGACTTAAGTTCATTAAGCAATAACCTGTGTGTAAGCTATAAGGATATTTCTGATCGGACGTTACTTAAGAGAGGAATAAGGATCTTATCGAGATATTGAACTTCTTAAAGAGTCTAGATTTTATATTTTTATACTCTTACTCTAATAGAGTAACCGAGTATATTGTATTCTTAGAAATGTATGTAACAGGCAGAAGGAAGCGTCTAAGACCCCAAAAAGTATATATATTCTTGATCAGCATCAACAGCCGAGTCGATCTATCCATGTCCGTCTGTCCAGTAAGAGCTAGAGAGACCCAATTTGGTATGTAGACTCCCCTTGTGGGGTGTTAGATCAAGTTTGTAAATCTTGCCACGCCCCCTCCCGCCCCCGCAAACCTAAAAACTTTATATCTTTCAGAAATTTTAACGCATTTAGTTAAAACTCAGTTTGTATATGTATAAGCACATAATCTACCGATTTGCTGAGTTTTGTTAAGTCACGCCCCCTTAAACCGCAAAACCATATATCTTCCACAACTGTTAACGCATTTGTATATGTACAAGCACATAATCTACGGATTTGCTGAGTTTTGTTAATATCGGATAATAATTGTAGACAAAATCATAAAAAAACATTTTGTATGAGAACCCCCCACTCAAAAAATAAATAAATAAAAAAAAATAAATAAAAAAAAAATAAATAAAAAAAATAAAATAAATAAAAATGTTTTCATACTTTTGAGTTTGTCGACTATAGCGTTCTTACTTGTTTAAATTAGACAACTGTGTAATAAACCATGGTGGCTTAGTAATACTGAGCGGAAGAAAATCCTTAAAAATGGAATACAGAATTTTGTAGAAGTGCACAAATATGAACAGTCTGATTGAAGGATGACATCGTTAAGGCTAACGAAATCAGCCTCTATAAATGAATATATTCTAGCTGACAAGTTGGAAGATGCAGTTACCGAACAAATAACAATATCCATAGTAACGTGTAATGATGGATGAAACGGGTCTTCAGGTAGCAAAAGCGGACTGACTCTATAGACCACTGAATGGAAGGGTTGGATGCAAATATCAAATCTAATTGGCGATTCAATGAGTTTGTTAGAAGATAACTTGAGATGAGGACAATTCAAGTAGGCCGTCAATAAATTCGTATTGCCTCGAAGGTATCAAGCCGGCTGAGTCGATCACGGAGGACCACTTGACAAAAACAGAACAGCATTTAAGAGATACTTTAGCACTTCAAATTCAATTTCTTTAGGAAAATTAAGTGGAATTGGTTCCGACAGAAGGCCGCATCAACAGCAATCAGTACGCCACCTCACTGGCGGGAGTGGCGATCAAATCTATAGGCGGTATAATTATTAGGAGAAATGTCTAAGAGTCTAAGATTAAGATATCAGGTTTTAACCATGCTCCAGTGAATATTAAAATGCGAAAATCAATAGATAGGCTATCAGTGTAATGTTTAGGGAGTTTAGACTTACATTTTTTGGTAGGCAAGAAAAAAGATCAAATTAGTTTTTGGAACTAGAGGAACTGAGAGAGTACGGATTAAGCGGCAGCAGGGAGTCTAATCGGTATCCGACTTTTAGTTGTGGCTTTAAGCTCGTTCATGACTAGGTGCTCACCAGAAACTTTTTTGACAGATTGTGTCCAGAACACTTATCTTGAAGGAAGATATATTGCTCGTAACATTAAACCTAAACTTTTCTACCTTAATCCTCGGACTATCTGAACTAGTTTTGGCCTGCACATAGGCGGAAACATCTTTTGATGTTCGTTCGGCCTTGGAACGACGATAAGATGTCTAGGCAGAGCAGTCACAGTAATAGAAATGATGATGGCTTGAATAGTCAACGATGCAAAGGGCGCGACACTGGGGAGTTTGATAGGGGGAGCAACTATGGCCTTTGCCCAGACGAAGAACCATCTTTTGCTGTGCTATCCACATTCCTTAGATTGGCCGAAGGGCCTATCCTCATTAAAGCGTCCACACGAGGAAGCCGCTGTACTGGCTGGGGACAGTAACTATCCAACGGACTATAAGTTCGAAAGATAGAATATGGAGTAGTTGGGTCAGGATGTTTTGGCACTACAACGACAGGATAGATAGAGCCTTCATTGAGACCAGATCTATCGGGATAATTTACTTTCTTACGCTTACTCCATATTAAAAGATGTGAAATTTGATGTCAGCGTCAAGAATGACGTATTGCTTAAAGCCAACGTGGAGAGCATTAAAGCCTGAAAGCCGAACGCAACTCGGAAAATGTTTAATTTAGAATGGCGTTACTTAGCTCACCATATTTTCGTATTCTTCTTTGCAAACCCTTTTAATTGGTACCCATATCATTAAAGTCCGACATATTAGGTTTAGGATAATGGCACTTCGCTAACCATGTATTGCCATACAAAATAAAGTATATACAAAATTTCAGCTAAATCGGGTTGGGATAACTGTCCTAAAATTCAGTTTGAGGATTTGACCCATACAAACATTAAATAAATGCGTTTAAATTTGTAAAGGTAATTTGTTTAGCAAGCTCGAGGTCAGGGTCAGAGAATTAAATTATTTATTTATTTTCACCTAGCATTCGATTAACGCGGGGGTAATGTTCCCGGAAAACTTCGTATTAAGCAATCGTAAACGAGTACAGTACAAAATATGGGGTTACGTTTTTACAGATTAAAGGCTAAGAAAGATTTTTAAAATGGACAAGTTAATAATAAAAGTGTTAAATACTTCACCATAACTTATGAAAATGGCAAAAATGTACTGAAATATTCGTATTTTTATACTCGTACTCTAGTAGAGTAAACGAGTATATTGTATTTGTGCAAATATAAGTAACAGACAGAAAAAAAACGTTTAAGACCCCATAAATGATCAGCATCAACAGCCGAGTCGATAAAGCCATGTCCGTCTGTTCGACAATCCGTCTGTCCGTCGCATTTAGTTGAAACTCGGTTTGTATATGTATAAGCACATAATCTACCGATTTACCGGGTTTTGTTTAGCCACGCCCCTTGCCGGCCCCCTAACCGCAAATCTTTATATCTTCCACAACTATAGCGTTCTTACTTGTTATACTCGTACTCTAGTAGAGTAAACGAGTATATTGTATTCGTGCAAATGTATGTAACAGGCAGAAGGAGGCGTCTAAAACCCCATAAAGTATATATATTCTTGATCAGCATCAATAGCAGAGTTGATCAGTTATGTCCGTCTGTCCGTCCGTATGAGCCCCTACATCTTGGAGATTATAAGAGCTAGAGATACCAAATTAGGTATGCAGACTCCGCTTGTGGGGCGTCCCCTCCCGCCCCCGCAAACTGCAAAACTTTATATCTTCCACAAATTGTAACGCTTTTAGTTGAAACTCGATTTTCATGTGTATAAGCACATAATCTATAGATTTGCCGAATTTGTTTAAGATCGGATAATAATTGTAGACGAAATCTTAAAAGACAGTTTGTATGAGAACACCCCACACAGAAAAAAAAAATTTTTTTTTTTCATGCTTTTGAGTGTGTCGAAAATTTAATAAATGCTTAGCACGCGTATCTTATAGTTGGAATATTAACTATATCGTTCTCACTTGTTGAGAAATTAGTATTTACTGTACTATAGTATGAATATAAAAAAAAATTTCATACTTTTTAGTTTTTTTTTGTTTGTTTATTTTGAAAATGTGTTTATTACTTTAAAAAGTTTTTACAGCTTACTGTTACTATTAATAATAACTTATACTATAGTGGATATTTAATTTTCAACAAGATATATACAAACGTACATACTTAACCCTAATAGGGTAACTGGATGGGAAAAGATGAAGATTAAAGGGTTCTGTGGGACAGATCGGTTGGGTGGACTCTCTTGAGCCTCCTTCTCATTCTTACTCCGTGGATACGTCTACTTCTTAGGAGCCTTTGCGCCAGTTGGTTAGGGTGATGTGCGAGTTTGTCTAGATATGCAGAAGCTTGGCGATTGATCACATCTCCGATCCTCGGTACATGGAGTTCCTTCTCGATATCGCTGTTGCGTATGTACCATGCCGCACCAGAAATTCTGCGCAAGAATTGGGACTGCACAACACGTATTTTATTAAGGTTCGACTTAGCCGCTATGCCGTATACCTGAATACCATATCTCCAAATGGGTGCCAGAATGACTTTGTAAATGAGCGTCTTGTTGGTTACTGACAGTTTATTCCTGGCATTAAGAAGCCAAGCCAAACTACTCGCCTTTGTCTTCAGACGCTTTACTACATCAGTTATATGGCGCTGGAAGTTTAGTCGCTTGTCCAGAGTGACTGCAAGATATTTGTGAGCTTCCTTCTGGTCTAACAGTTGACCATGTAAAAATACCCCAGGAGAGGTTTGCGCTCTGAGAGTGTATGTGACTTGTACACACTTATCAGTGTTTATGGCAATATTCCATCTACAGGCCCAGTTCTCGAATTTTTTTAAATAGATCTGGATGAGATCTGTAGCGGTGAAGTCGCAACTGTCTCTGGCCAGTACCGCAGTGTCATCAGCAAAGGTGGCGACAAGCAGATTGCTCTGGTCCGAGATCATCATGTTGTCAGCTAAAGGCATAAAGGCTGTAAAGGGTTGGCCTTAACACGCTACCCTGGGGTACACCAGCTCTGACCGTCTTTGCTTGAGAGGACACCCCGTCCTGAACAACTTTAAAGGATCGTTCGTGAAGAAAGCTTTTAACAATAAGATAGAGCTGTGGATTAAGTAGATCTTTAAGTTTATGCAGGAGTCCTGCATGCCACACTCTATCAAATGCCTGCTGGATATCCAGATATGCTCCGACAACATACTCCTTTCCGTGGAATCCCTCCAGAATAAAGTTTACAACTCGGTGTAGTTGCTCGGGCGTGCCGTGCCTGAGCCTAAAGCCGAACTGAAATTTTGGCATTGCCTTTTTAACCGGGCTGGTTTCAAGAATCCTTCTTAAAATGCACCTCTCCAATATTTTGCCAAATGCTGGCAGTAGGCTTATTGGACGGTACGAATCCAACTCATCTGCTGGCTTCCCACTTTTGTGTAGCATGATGATGTTGGCCTTCTTCCAGGCGCCTGGGAAGTGTCCGAGTCGAAGAGCGGAGTTGAGAATCAATACGAGGAATAGCAAAGCTCTGCGAGGGAGCAGCTTGATAGAGCGATTATCAAACTGGTCCTCGCCTGGAGCCTTGTTATTGCGAAGCTTTTTGATTTCCTTTTCCTCTTCAGTAAGGGTGATAGGAGCTACAGGGAGGGCCATCTGCAACGGAGCTTCCAGAGATTCGGTTACTAGCTGTACTCTTCTTGGCGACGATGTCTCAAACGGTTGGAATCTTTCTTTCAGATTATTTGCGAACGCTTCGGCTCTTTCCCGGGGGGATCTTGCCCAAGAGCCATCTGGATTTCGGACTGGGAATTTCGGTGAAACTTGCCTTTTGAACCTCCTCGTAAGCTTCCAGAGCGCAAACGTAGAACTTTCATCGGGAGTAGCTTTCTCCAGGAAGGCGTCTGTGGCTTCTCTTTTTAGTGTGGCTAATACCTTTTTTACCCTGCTAGAGATCCTTCTATACAGTCTATCGATCGCCGGGTCATTGGTTCTGATGAACTCGCGTCTGGGGCGCTTCTTGAGCGTTAGAAGGTCTATTGCTTCCGGAGAGAGATTGAGGTTGCTGTGTCCGTCTCTACAGTGAGTTGCACCAGTTGGGGCAGCAATAAGAGCAGCGCTCTTAGCCCTGCTTATGAAAGTTTCGACAGCTTTGTCGACATCTTCTGGCGTGTTTATCTCCGTGTTGAGATTAAAAGCATTGTTCATCTCGTCTTGGAAGAGTCTTATGTTGGCACCACGAGAAACAAGCCTCGTTATTGGGGTAGTTCGCTGAGGCGACATTGATAGAGAAGCAACCAAGGGCAAATGATCCGATGAAAGTTCATACTCTTCTCGTACCGAGAGCAGACTTTTGGCTATACGGTTGTACACGTACAAGTCAATGCACATGGGCGTATCCCTCCTGTTATACGGGTAGTAAGTGGGTCTGCCAGTGGGTAGCACTTGTGTTGCACTGCTGGTAAGACAGCCATGAAGCGCAGTGCCTCTAGCGTTTGTCGTCATACTGCCCCAGAGTCGGTGTTTTGCGTTGAAGTCGCCACCGATGATAAATTTTTGACCGAGCTGATCAAGTAGACTGCCAAACTCAGGGGTACTCCAAGGCAAACCTGGTGGAAGGTACGCAGCAGCCACAGCGATTTCAACTAAATTAGTTGAAATGATTACGGTTGCCAACTCTACGTGATTAGTCATGATTGGTTGTTGGTGATAGTGCACTAATCCCTGCCTGATTAGCACACATGCTCCGCCTCTAGGGCGCCCTCCATGGTGATCTGCTCGAAAACATGTGTAACCTGCCATGTTGAAGTGGGAACCATCGTGTAAGAAGGTCTCAGAGATAAGCATGATGTCGATGTCGTGCTTGATCATATAAACCTTAAGCTCATTAGTATTTGGGATTATACTACGAGCGTTCCACGTACCGAGGCGCAGCACAGTAGCCATTATTTGTGCTGCTTCTCCGGCTTGGAACCTCTGAGTTCCTTGATCTCATCCAACAGCCTAGCGATGGTTTTCTCAAATTATCATTTGTACTAGTGCGCCATCAAGAGCTGTATGATCATAATACTGTGGTTGTTTTGGATTTGCCACACGTTGATGAAGTAGGTCAGTACCCTGAGTTTGCTGATGTGATCTATTCCTATCGGGTCTTATGCCCTGCTGCCCCAAAATTGACGCCTCTGCGTACGTCAGGCCCTGACGCACAATTGAGGTTGGGATTACCTGCTGCTTGATAATACGCGCGGGCTGAGCGTGGCCTTCACGGGACCAGTATTGACTCCGGACTTACGGTTTTTAAGCCGTTCGACGTATACTCTGCAGCTCTTATTAGTTGCTTCGTGGTTTCCATTACAATTGACGCACACCAGGTCATCATAAGTCTTTGCCTGGCATAGGCTAGAACCAGTCCAGTGAGGCTTGCTGCATCTACCGCATCTGGGCTCCTTGGTGCAATAGTTCCTGGTATGGTCAAATCCAAAGCAGCGGTAACATTGGCGCATGCCAATCTTCGTTTTCTCGGCATCTCCACTCTAACTCTTTGCCGACCGACTTTATTGACCTTTAGAGCCTCCCGATTATTGTGGGTCTTTTTGAGATCTATAAACCAAACATTCTGGCCTGGGGCTTTGGATGGAGCAGTTTCGGAGGGGTCCTCGACCAGTGATTTTGACTTCGGATTGTACATATTCACTACAGAGTGCCCTTAAGAGGTGAATGCAGTTTTAATTTGCTCGGTGGGGGTGGATGCAGCCAAGTTGCATACCACCACTCTAAAAGCTCTGTCCTCAGGCTGTCCTCAGGTAGGCAAAAGTGCGTATATTGGAGGTTTACTTCCGAAAGCTTTTTTGTGATGGCTCTGTGGGCATCAGAGTCACGAGCGTATATGCGTAAATTGCCATTACGAGCAGCCTTAAATTCGTATGAGTCAGCAGTAACCGCTGAATTGAGAAGCCTCTCCAGGACTGGTACATCACTGATGGCCAGTACTGTGATTTGGCTAGGCTTCGGCGGTTTTTTTTCCGTTGGTACTTGAGTCTGTGTCTCTCCATCTATGCCGACTTCGTCCAGGGGAACGCCCATGTCGAGATCAACGTCTGCTTGACTAAGATCTAGATTTGCAAGAACTTCAAAACGGTTTTTTGCATGTAACGTAGGTCTTTTATTCGCAGTTTTAGGTGCACCAAGTGATCTTCTTTTTCTTGGCGGAACTTTCTGCCAGGGGACTTCTGCCGGCTGGTACACAGGCATGTTAACGATTTTATCAGGTTGTGGTAGTGAGCGACTGGTTCCTGGTAGCTGCT